>JARKIC010002144.1:0-75281 GCA_029378375.1 Mycena olivaceomarginata | reverse complement strand
ACTGAAGTTAATGCGCTTTCCACGCATTTACAGATTTGTCAGGTTATGGGCCCCGGAGCCTTGCTTCTCTAGGACAGACCCCAGATCAAGACTCATCACTCGCTCTCCCTCGGAGCTAGAAGCATCCCGAGCACCGCCTCGCATCATTCCACTCAACCCGATCCAATATCATCTTGGACATCTCACACAATGTCAACAACCAATATTGCGGACTTCACCACACTCTCGGGCGCAGATGACTGGCCTCTGTTTCATGTCACCACTCAGATTGAACTACGCCAAGCAGGCTTGTTCACGCTACTAGAATCTGTTATCCAGGCTGTCACTGCTGCAGATGCTCTGGCCAATGCTGCTGCTAACACACCCTTGCCTGGTTCTACCCCTCCTGCTGGTGTTGCATTCAAGGACACTCCGCGGAGCGCAACAGTCGTGCTCTAGGAGTTTTGCAGAAATATCTCTCTGCTGAACTCAAGCTGGAATACTTGGATGAAACTAATGCTGGAGTTCTCTGGGCTAAACTTTGAGTGCGCTTTGAGGAGGAGGACCGTGCTGATACAGCAATGGGCATTCTCTCAGATCTCTTTGCCACCAAGCTGGTGGTTGAGGGTGATCCGGAGGCTTATTGAGAGAAACAACTTGAAGCACATGTTGCTCTTGTGAAGAGTTATTTTGAGCGCTTGGACACGGTTGAAATATCCCTTCCCCCGCAGAACTCCACCCCTTATTCGCTCAGTACTCTTCCACAGGATAGGCTACTGGACTGGAATCTGGTGGGACATTGTTTCTTCCCTTGGTTCTGCTGTGACTCTGGACAAAGTCTGTGGTCGCATAGTTGCTGCAGGGAAAAAGCCGATCACAGATACCGATACAGCTATGGCAGCACAGAGTTCTAGCAAAGCGAAATCATCAGCTTCCAAGTATTGCCTTCATCATGGGCAGAATGCGACACACTCATCTGATGAGTGTTGTAACTTTGAAGAACTTGTCTCAGGACTCCAAGAAAGGGAGTAAGTCCAAGTCAAAGAAGCCAGATAGGAAATGTGGTTCAAAGGCAAATGCCTCTGCCGCTTCTGACTCTGATTCTGACGGCTTGGAGGTGGATGCCAAATTAGCTATAGCTTCTGTCTCTTGCAAAATCTTACTCTGCCTTTTCTGCTTATTTGTCGAGTGACTCAGGCCAACCAAAATGGATGATAGTAATTGATTCCTGGAGCATCAAGGGTTATGAACTCTGCACCTTGACTGGTTTGAAACTGGTACATACCACACTCTCAATCCTCCTAGAAAGGTTCGCCCGGGAAACGATACACAGTGTGATGCAATTGGAATTGGAACTATTTGGTTCTCCTGTAAGACAAAACATGGGCTAAATAAGCTTGAGCTCAAGCGTGCGTTACATGTTCCTTCCTTTGGAATTACACTCGTATCTGTGCAGCAATTAGCAAAAGCTGGTCACAAGTGCACTTTTGAGGGAGACAATGTATTGTCAAAAGCTCAAAAGGACAGCACATTGTTGAGGCAACACAACACAAAGGTCTATATCACATGACTTGCACTCCCTTGAGCCAGGATCCACATGCTCTTTTTGCGATGGATATCAACCATCTGCACAGAATTTCTGGGCACAAAACAAATTACCAGCTACTCAGAACTCTATGAGCAAGGGTCAACTTGGCAGGATCACCTCCTTGACAGGACAGCCAAAATTCTGTGAAGCTGTGTCTTGGGAAAATGAAGAAACTACTGTTTTCCAAAAGCCAGACTAAGGCTCGGGGACCTTTGGACATTGTCTCCTCTGATGTTGGCGGTCCAGTGACACCAACAGGTCCTGGTGGCATACAATATTGGGCTGTAGTAGTTGATCACTTGGGATCACATGTCTGGTTGTTATTTGCCAAAAAGAAATCTGAGATATACTTCCAGCTGAAATTATGGTGCATCCATGTAGAACAGCACTTCCGTGCCACTATTGCAAACTGGGAATTTGGTTGCAGGATGGACTCGCTTTGTCCGTACATATGGTGGTGGCGAGTATACATCAAAGCAAATGGAGGCAGAATTCAAAAGACTGGGAATCATCCATGAGGTCACAGCACCGTATACACCTGAACAGGATGGAGTTGCTGAATGAATGCAACAAACTCTTGTTACTTACTACTACTCGGTGCGACACTATGTTGATTGATTCTAGACTGCCACGAAAATTCTGGCCCTTGGCCCTGCGTGCTGCTGCCTACACACATTAATCGGACTCCTGCCTCTGTGCAGAATTTCCGTATCCCCCATGACAAACTCTTTGATCGGCCGGTGAACAGTCATCACATGCACCGATTTGGATGTCGGGCATACCCACTTATTCCAAAGGAAAAGTGTCACAACAAAAGTTTGGAGACAAAGCAAACCACTGTGTATTTGTTGGCTATCATGAAAATAGCAAAGCATATGATCTGCTGATAATCAACAAAGACGGAACTTACGGTGAAATTATAACCTCGAGACATGTCAGATTTGATGAGGATGAGCCCTTGACTGGAATACAGCCTCAACTGGAACCAGTTGTCACATCTAGAAAACAGCTCAAGGAAGTACAGTTGAATCCCTCATATGGAATAAAGTTGGGAGACCAGCCAAAATGTTGGCCAACCCCATTCCATACCACGGATATTCCATATGAGATGTATTCTACAGCGGTGAAAGGCCATTTGGGAGAAGCCCAAGGCCCATTCCATACCACGGAATTTGGCTGTGTATTCCATATGAGCTTATTCCATATGAGGAACTTGACTGTATCACAAAGTCTATTACAGCGGGATTCTCCATATTTTGACAATGATGATGAGGCCATTCCTTCACAACCAATTCCAGGTTCAGTGGGGGAACCTCAAATCTCTGTGACTCCAACCAGGCTGAACCCCCAGCCAATGATCCATCTATTGGACATCCTTCCGAGAGGGACACTCCACCACTTCGAAAACTTGCAGGTGTAAGAATTGAACCCTCCGAAGAGCTCAAGTGAACAGCTCCACACACACATTTCACAAGGCTGTTGCGCTTGGAATTCACCAACTACGTGTTCTCATTACAGCTGACTCCTGGCTCCTGATTCTGACCTTGATGAAATTGAAGGAGCTCAACTTAAGTTATGCCGGTCTGGACCACAGTGGGACTCAAGTCCCACCGAACTTAAGTTCTGCCCTGCATGTGGTCCACCTGTACATGTGAGGACCACACCCCCCTCCCTAACCCTACCCAAACTTAAGTCCCACACCACTTAAGTTCCCAAGCACTTGAGTCCTGTCTCTAAAAGTGAAAACCACACCCCCTCCCCAACCCTACCCGAACTTAAGTCCCCATGCACTGAAGTCCTGTCATGCACTTAAGTCCTATCTAAAGACCAAAAACAAATCCACTCAAGGGATTCGAACACCAGACCTCCACGCTTTTGGTCAGAAGATGAAGGAGTTAACCACTACACCAGAAAGGATATGGTATGTTGGGCACACAGATACAATATTAGTCTTGTATCGGCCTTAACCTTCTCCACTTTCTTTATTTTGCCTCTTCAGGTCCTTGGCCAAACCACCCACCACTTAAGTCTCCAAGCACTTAAGTCCTGTCACTTAATTAAATTTTCATTAACACCTGTTCACATGTCTTAAGTCTTCATCTACTACTTAAGTCTTCGCTGACTACTTAAGTCTTGATGTGACCATTTAAGTTCCGTAATGAATAATTAAGTTCAGTAAGAAGTACTTAAGTTCTGGTATAGGTAACCGTACCATTGATTTTCCACATGCCTGCCTGTGCCACGTCTCAAAGGTGGCCAAGGTGCTCCCACCATGGCCGGGCACACACAATCTCAGAAGCTGCACGAAGTGTGTTGGCCATAAGGTGGACATGATGTCCACTGGTGTTGGCATACTAGAAGGAAACACGCAAGTAAATGGTGGTGGGTGGCACAGAAGGAAAACAAAAAGCATTCCTGTGTCGCTCCTCTGACCTTCCTTGCTCCGTTATTCCCAGATTTCCAGGGTTGAAACTTAAGAAAATAGCCCAGAGCAGAGGAAGGCCACTGCAAGAAGAGAATGAAAAGAAGCAAGTCGTCTCGGACAATCCCACTCTATCAAAATTACGTCCACCAATTCAGCAGCGGGTGCCCGATAAAGTAGGGTTAAGTACCGGGTAGCAGGTTCGGTAAATAAAGGAATGTGGAAGGAAGTGTGCCGACTGGTAGATAAAAAGAACAGCAAAATATCAGAGTATGGGGGAGGGATGTAGTAATCCTGACGCGAAGTCAAGAATAGAAGGGAACGACGAGATGATGGAGTGCACCGCACACTCCGTGAGAGCGAGCTAGGACGAAGAGAGCACGCTAGAAACACCGCACAAGTCTTCCCGCGAAGCAGGGTGGTAGTGGTAAGAGGTCAAACGCAAGGTGCTCCCTTCTGGTTGTCCAGAAAAATTACATAACATGTAACGAAATCTCACCCGATGCGTCCGTTCTCTCGGACCATCGGGGCTGCCATTATATACAAATGTATGTAAGGCCCATGTCAAGGCAAAAGCCGCTCGTCCGAGCGACTTACCACCCCAATAAACCCACGGAATGCTTCATAAGCAATGACTCGGTCTATGGGCAACTTGGGTGAAGGTACTGCCCGTCAAACAGCCCGGTGTTCCCCGAAAAACACCCTCAAGTGCGAGACTTACGGTCCGTGAGCTACGAGGTGGCACTCTGCCCGAACGAACGTCAACGAAGGTAAGTAAAATGACATACAGCTTGAATGTTCAATGCCGAAACCATGCCATCCATGAGAACTTCGTTTGGAGTCTTTTGCGAGATTGGAGTGGTACCTTGATGAAAGAACAAGGAATTTGAAGGTATGGTTAGCACAAATAGTAGCTGTAAATAGGGCAAGCATAGGAATTGGAAAAAGAAGAAGAGCAAAGATAGATGCTGTCATTCCTCCGCCAGGACAGTTGCCGAGAAACCGTGCGTATGGAACGATTCCACACGCCGGCCCTCTGCCCTTGCCACAACGAGGGCTCGACCCTTTTGAACGAATTCCGGAGAGCCGAAGCCGAGGCTGAACGATGTGGTGGTCGAAGATTGAATGCATCCGGCTGGGATGTCAGCGTGTGTTAGAATAAAAACCCTGAAATTTGTCCGTATTTATGACAAGGGTGTCTAAAAATCCCTGTAAGCCCTATGAATGTCCTAGATGGTGGTTGATGAAGATGAAATCATGCGAAAATCTGCACCACCATTGTATCCATCCACTTGAAAACGTTGCGCTGCACATGCCCGAGTCTGGCGTCGACTCCAGATGGGCTCCGCGCCTTTCCAGCCCTCCCGCCTTGTTCCTTCGTCCAGCGCGCCCCGCTACCACCTCCCGCTTACCTCCCTGCTCCCTCCTTGCCTCCCTGTCGTATACAATGCTGTCAGCCAGTGAATCGGGTGAATGAATACAACCTATTTCTTCTTACTTCCGCTTCCTGGGAACACGAGTCATGGGGTTTGGATTCGAATAGCTATGAAGAATGTACCACGTCACGTATCTTCCACCAGGGTTCTTTGAACCGCCCCGGGAGGTGTATGATATATCTTGCAGCTCGAGCGTTTATTTTGAGCTCTTTTTAAATTAAATGAAAGGTGTCATGCGGGCGCCTAACAACTCTTCCTCTTCCCTCCACGAGCGATGGGCGACGAAACCTATGTAAATGAAGACTTCAACTCTGGATCGCCTATAGAGAAGCCTGGACCCACTTTGCGAGTATTTCAGTGCCGCTTGAGTAGTTGAATCGAGTCATGGCTCATCGGCGCCTATTTCAGCTCTGGCGTTTTCTCGGGTTCACACCACTTTACCGTAGCTGGTGGGACATTCACCAATACCACGACAAACAACTATCATACACCTCCGACTGTCCCGTCTGGTAATTCTTGTCAGCATGACCTATTTAAGAACGGTACTGAACATTGTGCAGAATTTCGATGAATCCCGATGGGAGAGATAGACCTGCAACATCAAATACGCTTGGACAACCACTCTGATGTTGCGGAATACCGACGTGAACGACGCAGTGTTCGAAGGCTATATTCTGCCAAAATAGACCGCGAAAAATTGAGCATGACGGTAGCCACCTATCAAGGCGAGAGCGTGGAAAAGGTGCGCCGTGGTTTCCATGTATCGGTGCGGAGGGTTACTAACACTTCTTAGGAATGGCGGCGAGATGTTGCGAAACATATGGCCATGCGGCACGTGCCACTCCACAACATCGCATTCCCATTACTGAATTCAGCCCAGCCATCCAAATATTGTTCAGCTTTGTGGCACAGCGAGTTGCAGGAATATATATGCTACAATCTTCCATGACAGTGCGGCTACAAGTTTGACACTGGTGACACGAGTTAAATGTTACTGTAATACTAGATTTGATACCGTTCCAAGATTTCCTGGCACTGAACAGGGACTCGCCTCTCTCAGCTGTATACATATATGCTTATGCTGTACGTCCACCGCTCCTCACTTACTGGACACAGATTGATGTTTCTTAGCACACGGAGTTCCACGTATGGATGCCTGACCTTGCTGATAATTGGATGGTGACGCTGAGTGTTGCAGGCAGCCCACGATTACTTCCACTCCACCTTTCAATACCGTTTGGTGAGTTCAGCCCACTCCTTGCGATTTTATCATGTCGACATATCTAGTTTACTCTCGAGTGTACGTTATTCATGCGTCGCTCAACCGGCCGAATCTGTGTGGACTTCACACCGGGAAATACCCTTCTCTACGCGTACCACCACCTGGATCAGAGGTCCGACCAAGTTGAACTCAAATCGTTGAACAACCCGAGCCTGGAGGCTGCTGCCCTCGACTTCTTGACGTTGGGGGAATATCACGAAATATGCTTTCGGCAGTTCTCACAACGCCGAATTGCCTCGGTTTACAACCCAATTACGGTTGATATTATGGCAGTGATTTCCTGTTCTTCGGGCAATCGGCTCGAGGATCTCGTCGAGATTGCCATCCTGCCGCGAACCAACTCCGGCTTTAACATATCTCGTTGGAGTACGGCCGGCTCGGGAGTCGTCATGGAGAACGGTTGGACCCGGTATGATATATCTCCTCCTCTGGCTAGCTCTAATATTGTTCAATCTGTCAGTCTCAGATCCAGTGATGCTGTAGCTAAGACCATCATTTCACTAAGTGTCTGATACCTTGACCCGAATTACTGGCTCAGCCAAGCGAATCATATATTCAAGCACCTCGGAATCTCGTCCAATTTTGAGGACTATGGTACAAATGCTTCCTCAAGCTGATCCGCCATTGAAGTTGATTTGCCCTGACAGTTGTATTGCAGGATATTTGGTTTGACCTCAGCATTCCCCCAAGTATCACAGCGGTCCCACCCGATGGTTTCCTGTTTCTCTGCCCACCCGAGGATTTTCAAATTGGTCCATCTTCATTCAGATGGCCAGTGTGTCCAGCCTATTGGTCCTTTGATCCAACCGGAGCTGAACGACTGAGCTCGGAGGATGCAGCCAGTCTTGGCTTTCCCACTGCGCGACTGTGCACCCTGGTGGCTGGGCGCTCATGGGATGCTAGTGTCTACGCCGGAATCTGTCAATTCCAACAGGGCAAAGGCTTTGATCCAGACGGCCAGGATGTCGCCCGACATTTAGGATATCCATTGTATGGATTGTCCAGCGAGATCAATGTTCCATTTGCACATAGTAAGTCCCCAACTCCAAACCGGTAGATGTTCGCTCATGAAATGAACAGTTGACGATCAGAAATTCTGTCCCACTTCTGATAGAGATGCGCCAAACCGGGTTACCACGGAAGAAGAGTTCGAAAACGGGTCTGAATCGAGCTACATGAATCATGGTAAATAAAGTTCATTACCCTTGAACCCGGTTCTCAACTAAGGGATTCCTAGCAGATGCGTCGAATATCTCGCCCAGCCAGAACTCCGATTCAGGTCTTGCGGATGTGCTGCCGGTTTCGCGCACATTCAAATTCCTGATTTACGTACAGTTGTCTCTCATTTTAGGCCTTGCATTGTTCTGGTTGTATTACCACGTTGAGCGTCGCAAATAAAATACTTACCCATCCTGCGATTCTACCATTGAGAAACTGGTCCGATCTCATTTTGGGCCCCATTTCTTGAGTTTGGTTCTTTGCAAAAATTTCCGAATCGCGAACCTCAGGGTTCGGTTCAGGTTCGAACCCGAACGAATCCGGAGCCTCCTTGGAGGCCCCCAAAATCCTAATTTTTGGTTCAAACAATGTGTGGACCACGGAAGAGTTTCGTGGAACCTTTTATGATGCTTCAACCTGCGGATGGACTGTGTTCCGCTGCATCTGCAGTGATTAAACAGTGCGACTGCTCGTTTAGGATTTAGGAAGGTTAGGTGAGGTGAGCAAACGTGATATAAGAGGTTTTGAGCCCCGAGTAGTGATCATTGTTGTATATTGGCACTTGTACCGAGGTGAGAAGAAGTTAAATTTGTGCTTGAGGTTCTAAATTGAGCTGGAAATTACCTGAGAAGACTTGAGATTCGAACAGGTTCGCCAAGACCAAGCCCCCAGTCCGCTGAAAAGAAAAGAAACCGAGATGAAATATGTCGTACGGCACCTCCAGGGATGTGTTGACGCCGGAGAACCCGTAAGGCAAAGAGATTTGAACAGGGACACGGGGACCGAGCACTCTGGGTTGTGTTTTGTCCGATAGCCAGGAATAAGGAGACACGGTGATTAATTTCGTCGTAGTTGACCTCGGTTCCTGACAGAAAGAGATCAGCACTGGCAAATTCATTTCGCTGCGGAGCATGAAAGCAAAAACTGTAACAGACACTGGCAGACAACAACTACAGTATCCTCCCAAGTAAGTATTTGTAGTGCCAGAGATAAATTTGAAGACCCAGGAGACCAGAGTGCGGAGAACTGACGAATAACGGCAACATTCAAAGTAAGACTGAGGAACGAGCACAGCGAGATGTCTCTGACTCGGAGCTTGACAACATGTGTTGACAAAGCGCATCCGAAATGAAACCCGTGAATATATCTCTGGTACCCGACTTTCCTGATGGAAAGCGAGCGCACCTGAGACCAATCCAAGACGACCCACGGCCGAGGATCCTGCGAAAGCCCGCCTTGTTGTTAATTACAGCCAGGCACCAGACAACCGTCAAGACACGCTTAAGTTTAACCGGCGAAATTTGGGAGTTTCAGTACTGTACTAAGAAATAGGGGCGTACGCCACAACTTGAGATAACGGAGGAATCCAGAAGGAAGGGAGGTGGGCGCCGGAAGAAGTCGGGAAGTGTCGGGCTTTGTGTGACCTTCGTGGTCACGGTGTGACCCGGCGTCTTGATCCGTGCTGCCAGGTCTCCCGCCCAGCTGCACGCTGCCTCATCCTCCCCGCTCACCTGACGCCGACGTGGCCAAGTCGTTCTCAAGCACACAAGCACGGCACAGTCTCAGCAAGTCCCGCACCTCATCACATTCAAGAACTCGCGACAAGCATATGTAGAGGAGGGGAGTACATCGATGGGTACAGCGCACCTCCCACTCACTCTTTCCCCGCTGCTGCGTCTCTGCGCTGAATTCTCTGTGGCTTCTGAATGTGCTGCCGCTTGCACGCTGACTCCGCAACCCCGCCGCCATCCTAACCTCAATACACGGTGCCACTGCTCGACACATCCTGCCCCCTTGGCGATTCATAGACTCCCATGCACGCCACGCCCGATCCTCGACTCGACATGCTCGCTGCACGATTGACGCGCCGCCATACGACCGCGTACGCGCGGCGCTCGTTACGAGACTCAGCATGCGGTGCGCTTACGAACGCGTGTCGCTGCATCTTCCATCCTCATTCACTCCCTCCCTTGCTTCTCCCGCCTTCGCTCATCCATCCCTCCTTCCCTTCCTCAACCCTTCGCGCCATCCTCTCCCCTCATCCTTCCCATCTCCGCCCTCGCTCGCTCCTCCTTTCCCCTCCCTCCCCGTCCCGTCCCGCCACTCCATGCCAGCCCCACGCGCAATCGCACATGGGTCCTGCTCGACCCGCTGCGCTGATGTTTACCCACGCCCGTGCCGATGCCGCATGCTCGCGGTCCGGCATCGTCTTGCGGAACTTGGCTTCACTACAGACAAGTGCGATGTGAAGCCGGCGCTGCACGCCCCCGCCCCGTGCGCGCGGTCTCCTCTCCTCTTTTCCCGTATGCTCCACGCCCCTCTGAATCTCCCTTCTCTCGCCCCATACACCTCTCCCCTCCCTCCATCGTTCCCGTGTATTCGTCCCCGTACGCCGCACGTCGCCGCCGGCCACACCCACACTCCACCCCGCCATTGTCCCCTCCCTCGCCGCCCCTAAATTTGCTCGAAAAACCTATGAGCAGCATCTACCCTCATACATACCCTTAGCAAGGAAGTAAGCAAGTACTTGGCTCTTTAAAGTATCATACGTCTCGAATGAATTTCTGACCAGAACGCGAATCGCGTTCTGGTCAGACTCAATTAGATTCAATAAGCAAGTGCGACTACTGTTCCGCGTCAAGTCAACTCTGGCTAGCTCGCATCCACCGAGCATTGTATTATGTAACTCAGCCCGGATCCCATCCCGATGGGTCGCGCGCCGACGCTGAGTCGAGTTGTCGTGGGCTGTTCGCACACTTGAACAACATAACTTGATCGATGCACGAATTTACAACTGCGCCTGATGTTCCATCCGAGTTATTCATCCTCATTGAAAATTATATGAGTCAATTTAAAATTGGAAAGCGAAAGTGAAAGAAACCGGGAATTTGAACTGAAGGATTGAACTAAGTGAAATACATATGTACAAGGCTGTGAAAGATGTGGACCGTGGTCAACGACTTAACTTCGAGACGTACGAGCTTCACCCGAGGCGGGGTTTCACTTGAAATTGAAGTTGAAGTTGAAGTTGAAGGTACATGGGAAAATTGAAGTCGGAGCGGGTCGTACACGCTGAAATTTGATGAGACGAATGTGAAAGGTGGTTGGTCTGGGGTGAAATTGGGAAGCTGAAGACAGAGTAGAATAGAACGGGAACGAAAAGGAACGAAAGGGAACGGGGATCAAACCAAGTCCAAGCAGATTCGTACGATCGCCTCAGAGTACTGGGGCCCGAGCTGGTTTTCGAGGATCGAATTCGACCTCGGCGTACAGGAGCTGGGCCTCTCTTAAGTCGAGTTCCAACCAATATTTTAGAGAAGCTCCGATGACGAGTCAGGTCAGCTCAACACGGAATGAAACCTAGATGGAGAAACGTCAGGGTGAAGATAGATATAGCACATACGCGAATTAACACTCGGAGCGCACTCACCTCACCCTCAGGCTGAATGGCTCATTAATTGAATCTCAAACCGCATAAGGGAGGAAAGGGAGGGAGACTGGCGAACGAATCGATCTCAGGGTTGAATCATGGCAAGCCAACCAAAAAAAACCGTCAACACTACGCGGCTCGCGGGACTCGGCATTGACTTGTCCATTCCCATCCTTTTGTCTCCTTCACGCGATTGTTCACTGCACCGCAGTTCCTTTCGATCCTTTTAAATTTAATACTCTCTGATCTTGCGTCCTCAACGTTCGCTCAGCGTGACGCGTACTGATGGTGCCTCCCCCCCCCCCCCTGCAGACAAAAAACGTCTGTCGCAACTTGTGCTTCCTTGATTGTCTCTCACGAAATCCGGGGGAAATTGTTGAAGCCGCGTGTATTACTGCCCCGTCTGTCGACAGACAGATGGCTCCGGGAAAAAACGCGATTGGGCTCCCCGCCCTCATTGTCGAGTGCTCCTCTGGCGGTGCATCGGGTTCAATCTCGAACTTCCTTGCTTAGGACTACAGCTCGCATCACATAGGATTACTGCGGCCCCGCCGTAAATCTCAAATGTAGCGCCTCGGAACTTGTCTCTCGTTTATTTTTAAGTCCTTCTTAAATCGAATGAAAGCTGTCAGACCGGCGCTTAACGCTCCTTCCTCTTCTCTCCACGACCTATGGGCGAAAAAACGCATGCAGAACAGGATTTTACCCCTGGCTCGCCGGCAGACAACTCTGGATACGCCTCGTAAGTGCTTCAGTGCTGCCTGAGTGGTTCGATTGAACTCGTGGCTTACTAGCGCCTAATTCAGCTGTGGTGTCTTCTCGGGGTCGCAGCACTTCACCGTGGCTGGGGGGACCTTCACCAACACCACCATGACAAACCGGTACCACTGTCATACAGCTCCGACTGCCCCGTTCGGTAATTGTCAGCATAGCTTGTTTATGAACGGCACTGAATATTGCGCAGATTTTCGACGAATCCCGATGGGAGATATCGACTTGCAGCGTGAATTACGCCTGAAAAAGCACTCTGGTGTTGTGGATTACCAGCGGGAACAACGCAGCGTTCGAAGAGTCTATTCTGCCAAACTGGACCGCGGAAAATTGAGCGTGACGGTGGCCACCTATCAGGGCGACAGCGCTGAAGAAGTACGTCGCATTATACTCTTTGATGTGGAGGTCCAGCAACACTTCTCAGGACTGGCAGCGAGATGTTACGAGATATATGGCCATGCGGCAAGTTCACTCTGCAACATCCCTTTCACATTACTGAATCCCCCCAGCCACCCTAATATTGTTCAGCTTTGCGCGACTGCGAGTTCTGGCAATATCTATGCCATAATCTTCCATGACGGTGCGAGCTACAATTTTTAAACGGCGATACTGAGAAATTCAATGTAGATTTGATACCGGTTCAACAATTCCTGGAGCTGCACCGCCAATCACACCTCGCAGCCGCATACGTATATGCTTGCACTGTATGTACAATACTTCCCACTCACTGATGCATATTAATTTATCTCAGAACGCGGAGTTCCAGGTATTATGGACACTCAACGTTGATGATAGGGCCCTAAACCCTGTGTAGGTCGTCCAGGATTACTTCGTCTCCACTTTTCAACACGAGGTGGTGAGTTCACTCGCGTGCCTGCGATTTTATCATGTCGACATATATAGGACGACGACGAGTGCACCTTTTTCGTACGTCGCTCAACCGGCCAAATCTGCGTGGACCTCGAACCGGGTAACATTGATCTCTACATGAGCATCTACTTGCGTGAGACATTGAGCCAAAAGGAACATAAATCGTTGAACAGCCCGAGCCTGGAGGCTGCTGCCCTCGGCTTCTTGATGTTGGAGGAATATCACGAAATATGCTATTGGCAGTTCTCACAACGCCGAATCGCCTCGGTTTACAGCCCAATTACAGTCAATATTGGGGCAGTGATTTCCTGTTCTTCGGGAAATCGGCTCGAGGATCTTGTCGAGATTGCCATCCTGCCGCGAACCGACTCCGGCTTTAACATATCTCGTTGGAATACGGCCGGCTCGGGGGTCGTCATGACGAACGGTTGGACCCGGTATTATTTATCTCCTGCTCGTGGCTAGCATTAATATTGTTCAATCTACCAGTCTCAGTGCCAGTGATGCTGTAGCCGAGACCACCATTTCACTAGCGGTCGGGTTCCTTGACCGGAATTACTGGCCCAGCCAAGCGAATCATATATTCAAGCACCTCGGAATCTCGTCCAATTTCGAGGACTATGGTACGAGTGCTACCTCAAGCTGGTCTGCTATTCAAATTGATCTGCTCGTACAGTTCCATTGCACTTTGTCCAATTTGGCCTCAACCATCTCCCCACTACAGCAGCCCTACCCAGAGGCTTCCTGTTTCTCTGCCCACCCACGCATTTTCAAGTGGTCCCTCTTCTTTCAAATGGTCAGAGTGTCCAGCCTATTGGTCCTTTGATCCCACGGGTGCCGATCCACTTAGCTTGGAAGATGCAGCTAACCTCGGATTTCCCTCTCTGCAACTCTCTGTGAACGTCGGGGGTAGATCGTGGGATGCCAGTGTTTATGCAGGCCTCCACCAGTTCCATCAGGCTAAAGGCTTCGATCCAGAAAGTCAGGATGTCGCCCGGCATCTTGGGCAGCCGCTGCTGGAATTGTCTAGTGAGATGGATGCTGCATTCGCTCATGGTGAGTCTGCAGTCCCTGGCTCGTTGATATTCGCTCAAGAAATTCAACAGTCGACGATAAGAACTTCTGTCTCGCTTCCGACGGAGATGCACCAACCCAGGTTACCACGGAAGAAGAGTTTGAAAATGGGTCTGAATCGACTGACACGAATCATGGTAAATAAAATTCATTACCCTGGAACCCGGTTTTCAACTCCGGAATTCCCAGCAGATGCGTGGAATACCTCACCCGCTCATTCAGATCTTGCGGATGCGCTGCCGGTTTCGCGCACACTCAAATGCCTGATTCATGTGCGGTTGTTTCTCATTTTAGGCGGTGTATTATTCTGGTTGCATGACCGCGTTTGGAGTTACAAATAAAATTCCTACCTGTGTTTTTCGACAACCTGTGATTCTACCATTGAGAAACTTGTCCGATCTCATTCTGGGCCGACGGTTTATTGGCCGCTGTAACGTATCAGCTACATTTCTTGAAGCACGCGGTGCGTTGCCGGTTTGGTTAGTTCTGGTTCTGTAAAATTTCTGAACTCTAAACCTTAAGAGTCAAGTCGGGTTCAGTTCAAGTTCGAACCCGAACCAACCCGGAGCCTCTTTGGAGGCCCCAAAAATCTTTGATTTCCGGGTCAATCACTCGGAGCTTGAAAGTTGACATTGTACAACTTGCGAGTGCATAGAGAAGTGCATCCGAGATGAAACCCGAGAATATATCTCTGGTACCCTAGTTTCTTGATGAAACAACTTAAGCGCCCCCGAGGCAAACTCAGGACGAAGGACAGGAGACCCAGCGAGGGCACGTGCCTTGCCAAAGCGGGCTTTGTTTGATCCCGACGTTTTGAGCGCACACCGCGGTGGCAAACAACGGCAAATACTCGCCTTCGTCTCTCTCATGAGTCACTTTGTTGTTTCGTCCGATGGCGCCCGCTGGTTGAATGCATTACTCATACACATATCGAAAAGGCTAGATGGCTGCTCTCCAGCCTCCATTCCAGCTACACACCGCAGCCTGCAAAGTATGAAAACTTAAAAGCCCGTGTCCGATCCCGCCGCAAAGTATATGACTGCTCCCGCCATTTCAGCTGCATGTTGCCCCATCCTCCCGCTCCCTCGACGCTGGTTGTTCTCAAGCACACAAACATGGCACAATCTCAGCAAGTCCCGAGCCTCGTCACCTTCAAGAACAGTCTAATTCGTGCTGCCCGACAGCCTCGCTACAAAGCATTGTAGAGGAGGAGAGTACATCGATGGGGACAGGTTCGCACCTGCCCCCGTGCATGTCGCACTCGACCCTCGACCCAACATGCTTGCTGCACGATTCAAGCGCCACTGTACGACCCCGTGTGCGCGGCGCTCGTTACGAGGCTCGATCACACAATCAGCTTGCAGTGCGCTTCCGAGTGCGTCTCGCTGCGCCTTCCATCGCTCCCTCCCTTACTTCTCCCTCTTCGGTCGTTGCTCCTTCCCTTCCTCACCCTTCTCGCCGTCCCCTCCTCTCTACCTTCCCCATCTCCGCCCTCATTCGCTCCTGCCTCCCCCTCCCTCCTCGTGTGGGCCTGTCCTGCCGTTCCTTACCAGCCCACCGCACATTTGCGCTCCCGCGCCGATCGACGCGCTGCGCGGACGTCTCCCCTTGTCCGTGCCGATGCGCGCTCGCGGCGCGGTCTCGTCTTGCAGACCCACACGGAGATTAGCTTCGCCGCAGACAAGTGCGATGCGAAGCCGGCGCTGCACATCCCCGCGCCGTGCGTACGATCCCCCCTCTTCTTCCCTCCACTCTCCCGTCTTCCTCACCTCTTCTTCACCTCTCACTCTCCTCCTGCTCTCCTTCCTCCCGCCCCATACGCCTCTCCCCTCCCTCCATTGCTCCCCTTCCATCTGTCTCCGTATGCCGCCGGCCACACCCCACCACACCATCATTCTCTCCCCTCCCTTCCCTCCTCTCGCTCTGCCCGGAACGAGCAGTATCTATCCCCATACATACCCGCAGCAAGTAAACAAGTACATTCCTCTTTAAAGTACTACATATTCAGTACATACGTCGAATGAATTTCTGACCCAGAACGCGACTCGAGTAAGATTGAGTTTGAAGTCAATTCAAGTCAGTCGGATTCTAGCTAGCACCATCATGCAACTCAGTCCAGATCCGGTCCCGATGGCTCACGCAGTCGAGTCGAGTCGAATCGTCACGGGCTGTTGGCGGACTGCTTCAAACAAAATAACTTAACTGCAGCCGATATGTATTCGAGTCATTCATTCCTCATTGACAATGAAATGAAACCGGGAATGTTAACTGCAGAATTGAACGGAGTGAAGTACATATGCAATGGGCCGTGGTCAACGAGTCGAGTCGAGACGAGACGAGGTGAACCCGAGGCGGACTAGTTTTGAAATTGAAGCTGAAGTTGATGATGCAGGTGCATCGAAAAATTGGATTTATCATTTGAGATCGGAGCGGGGCATTGTCTTGTACTCTGATGTCGATGAGACGAAGGTGGTTGGTCTGTGGTGAGATTGGGAAGCTGAAGACAGAGTAGAAAGGGAATGAAAGAGAATGAAAAGGAACTCCAAGCAGATTCGTACGATCGCCTCAGAGTACTTGGGCCCGGGTTGGATTTCGAGCTCGATCTCAACTCGGCGTACAGAAGCTGGGCCTTGTGAGTCCACTCGAGTCGAGAAAGTTCCAACCAATGTATTGGGGCTCCGAGGACCAGTCAAGTCGGCTCAACAAGGAATGAAACCTACATAAACAGAGAAACGGGGTGAAGATAGATATAGCACGTACGCGAATCAACACTCAAAACGCACTCACCTCACCCTGGATGGTTCATTAATTGAATCTCAACCCGTATCAGGGAGGAAAGGCAAGAAGAGGACTAGCAAACAAATAGATTTCAAGGCTGAAGGATCTGGTTCGAATTCGAAGTCAGTCTAAGTAATTGCAGCAAGATGACTCAACCGGAACGTACACTCGCAGCGTAGTGATTTGTGACGTTGGAAGTTAAAGTCTGGGCAGTTACAGTGAACTTTTGAGAGCTCAAGAACATCCTGCTGCAGGTGCTTACACTTCCTGATGGAATGCGAGTCATGGGGTTTGGATTCGAATAGCTTTGAGCATGTACCGTGTCATATATCTTCCATCAGGGTTCTTTGGACCGCTTCGGGGGCTGCATCCCACGGCTCAAGCATCTATTTTTGGCCCTTCTTAAATCGAGCGAAAGCTGTCATGCGGGCACCTAACGACTCTTCCTCTTCCCTCACGAGCGATGGGCGACGAAACCCACACAAATGAAGACCTCAACTCTGGATCACCAATTGAGAACCTTGGATTCCCTTCGTAAGTTGTTCAATGCCGCTTGAATAGTTGAATCGAGTCGTGGTTTATCGGCACCTAATTCAGCTATGGCGTCTTCTCAGGTTCGCAGCACTTTACCGTGGCTGGTGGGACCTTCAGCAGCACCACGAAGACCACAAACCACTATCATACAACTCCGACTGTCCCGTCTAGTAATTCTTTTCAGCCATGGCCTGTTCTTGAAGGGCACTGAATAGTGCGCAGGTTATCGACGAATCCCGATGGGAGATATAAACTTGCAGCATGAAATACGCCTGAACAAGCACTCTGGTGTTGCGGATTACCTGCCTGAACGAGCCAGCGTTCGAAGAGTATATTCTGCCAAAATAAATCGCGGGAAATCGAGTGTGACAGTGGCCATGTATCACGGTGAGAAGGTGGAAGAGGTCCGTAGTATTCCGTATTGATGTGGAGGTTTATTAACAGTTCTCAGGAATGGCGGCAGGATGTTGCGAAATATATAGCCGTGCGGCAAGTTCCACTCTGCAACATCACATTCACATCACTGAATTCACCCCAGCCATCCAAATATTGTTCAGCTTTGCGGAACTGCGAGCTCGGGGAATATCCACGCTACAATCTTTCATGGCGGTGCGATCCACAATTTTGAAAGCGGCAATATTGAGGAATTCCACATAGATTTGATACCGGTTCGACAATTCATGGAGCTGCACCGACACTCACCTATTTCAAATGTGTATATTTATGCTTACATGGTATGTACCAGCTACACTGTATGTACAGTACTTCCCACTCACGGATGCACATGAATTGATATCAGGACACCGAGTTCAAAGTAGAGACACTCAATGTTGCTTATAGCATCAGGAAAGACCTCCTTTGCTAATCAGGTCGGATTAGCCTAAAATCGCACTAATATAGTCAGATTACCTTGCTTATTTCCATTAGCTTTCTAGTGACGTTGAAAATAATTTAGTGGTAAGTTAGCACTTAATTAGCTAGGCTTGCAAGGATTATCATAGGGTTTGGGTACAATTTAGCTGGCTCAAATGGGATGGATCTGCAATTGGAACACAAAAAAATTATATTCAGATGCTAACAACTACAGGTGAAGGGCATTCTACGGTACATATAACTCTTCTAAAGGTTTCGCAGTTCACGGTAACAGCCAACCCTTGAATACGGATTAAACAACATGTCGAGATTAAGGCTGAAGAAACGTACATAATTCCGGGGAGCCAGCGACGTGTAATGAGGTGCCCAGCCACGAGAAAGAGAACTGAGGCGATTCCACTGTGTTGGTACCGTTCAGTAAGAGGGCAATGGAAAGTGCCGTTGAGAACATACCGTGGAGAGTCGGCGAAAAAACTGTGCGAAGTGTACTATACGCTGCTGAAACTACTCGTTCCAGATGGTACATACCTTGCGCATATAAAGATTGGGTTGACTATCCGATCGGCGTGCGATCAATAGGCTCTGGGAATAAATTTTAAAGTCAATGGAGAGAGGAGGGGGAAGGATAAAAAGCATGCACCGCCTCTCATGAGTAGTCGTACCGCGGCGGTCTCCTTCGAAGACTTGTGATGCTACGAGTGTATATTGTCAGCACTAAGACAATACAAAAAAAAAAAATGACAGAGCTCACCTGAGTTGTGGTCTTGCCTGCAGGTGAAAGGATTTCGTGCCACCCATGACGTGACTGATACCGATAATAGAGAAAAAAAGAGTCTGGAGGAGATCAATCAAACGAAATACAAAATGAAGGGGTGCGCTTAGTCATAATCACACATGCACGCAATCTCGACCAAGCCCGCGCTCGACTCTGACATGGTAGGGTTGCTGTACTCCACCGGAGATGTCAGTGGAACGTAGACAGCCGGGATCCCAACGGGGTATGCTTCGCCTCCTGAACATGCCTGCTATAAGCATCTTATTTGAGTATAATCGTCACTGAGCTGGAGACTAGTTGGCGCTGCCCCATTTGCGATAAGTCGATGACCAGGCGCTCGGTTCCCCACGATGACGAGGCGAACACCATATACCCACGCTAATGTCTCCGACAATCGCGTGCAGATCCGCGACCGCAGAGTCATGGACGGCGACGGCACAACCATATGCTCCGTGACGGCCTTTGGGCTTGGCATGTTTTGGCAGCGCAGGCACAGAAGGCAGGAGCTTTCAGAACAATAAGCAAAAAGGTTATAAACACGGAGAGTACATACCAAGTCTCGTAAGTAGGCCCCAAACTCGATGCGCGTGTACCATGCTTGCTGATTTTCTTTTAGCGAAGTGGTCCGAGGGCTCATGGAACTTACCGGCTCGGTTTGGGGAGCAGCGCGGATCAAGGGGACAGGGTGAGGGAGCGCTGGCCAACGGGTAGAGTGGAAGGTGGTAAGGGAGGTGGGAGGAAGAAAGAAGTTTGACGTGTCGTGTCACTTTGAAACACCAACCACCTTTTTGATCTCACGTGTGCGCTTAACATGCAAGCGTCGGCTGTGCTCAACTTAGGGCCGGTGCTTCGGCAACGGACTTGGGAGAGAAATATTCAAACTCCTCATATTTTTCTCGGGCGCAGTGAGCTTTCTGATGCAACCCATGCCAACATCATTGCATGCACGCCTTCCCAGAGGTAATCCGACCTGGTCCAGTCAAGAAACAAGCTACATTCGCTCAATCAAAAGATAATAATCGGCAATCGAGCTAATCTTGCCGCTTTACTTAAGATTAGCCTAATCTAGAATCGACAAACAAATTAGTGGTAAATTAGTAAAGGAGGTTTTTTCCTGATGTCAGACCGCTGAAACGTGTGTAGACTGTCCGGTATTACTTCCACTCCACTTTTCAACACTTCCTGGTGAGTTCACTCGCCTGGTTGCGATCTTATTATGTTGACATATCTAGTCCAATGCCGAGTGTACATTCTTCATACGTCGCTCAACCGGCCGAATCTGCGTGGACCTCGCACCGGGAAATACCAGTCTCTACGCATGCTATCACCTGGATCAGAGATCCGACCAACCCGAATTCAAATCGCTGAGCACCCCGAGCCTGGAGGCCGCTGTCCTCAACTTGTTGACATTGAAGGAATATCACGAAATATGCTATTGGCAGTTCTCACTCGGCCGAGATGTCTCGGTTTGCAACCCAATTACGGTTAATCCCGGCGCATTGATTTCCTATTCTTCGGGAAATCGGCTCGAGGATCTCGTCGAGATTGCCTTCCTGCCGTGAACCGACTCTGGCCCCAAGAGACCTCATCGGGATACGGCCGGCTCAGGAGTCATCATGGAGAACGGTTGGACCCGGTATGATGTATCTCCGCCTCTGGCTAGCTCTAATATTCTCAAGGGGTATCCGCCGGAGAATGCCGAGGCACAGCCTCAGAGGGAGGGGGGGTCGCCGGGACACCTTATTTCACTTTTCGGACAAATGGTCAGGATGGTCCAGAAATGTGTTTAAACACTTTTTTAAAAATTGCCAAAAACACAAGTCTTGCCTGGAGGCCGCTGGGTATGATAAGTTATGCTCACTCTGTGATTCACTCGGATGAAGAGGAGGTAAGCATGCCTGTTGTTATTCATCATTCCCACGGTTCGGACCTTACCCGACGGTCTTACCAACCGCCCGACTCCTCGACTTTCTACCCGTTTCCACTTACTAATTACTGTAAGGATGGCCATCCTCACACGGTGTTTATCTGTGCCGCATTGATGCAGCTTAGTCAGCCTCGATATTCATATTTAAGACGACATCTTTTACTTATCTCCTTTTACGCTTACACACCGACTACCACCATCCTGTATCTTCCATCCGTTGCTTGTAGCCTGGAGTCTCGCCGTTGGAATACACCGTGGTCCTATCTGTTTGCGTGACCTTGTCAGTGTTCTGTCTAGTCGACGACAGCCTTTCAATTACTTACTCATGTTTCTTTAAACTTGTGGTACATTCTAGATATAATTCTGTAGAGTATATAAGCTTGTACTTATTCCTCACAATAATCATTTCATATGTTGTTTCATTCAGTGCGAACATCACAATAGGTTATTGGCCCCCGTGCTATAACTGACTACTCTCCCGTCTCTCCTGCATCTCGCACTCTAGCCTCACCAGCTCAAACAGGTCATTAGCGACGCACACTTCACCTCTCGCATAATATCTGCCACCCATCACACATCCATCATGTCCGACTCCACCACATCGGCTTATCGCATCCAGCATCTCCTTGGAGAGGAGAATTACGCCACATGGGCCGTCAAAATGACGGATATCCTCACGGATCAGGGACTCATTGAGTATGCCACTGGTGACCTCCCACGCCCCAAGCACACATTCAATGCTACCAGGGATATTGTTGATCCGCAGGGTACCCAGGCCCAAGCGATTCAAGCATGGGATCGCAAGGACTGTCAGGCCCTCTCCCAAATTCGACTCCGAGTCTCGGACGATCCGTTGGTCTACATTACCGACACGAACACTTCTGCATCTGCATGGAAAACCCTTGCCGACACATATCAGCCAAAGGGTGTCATTGCCATTGTTTTGCTCCGCCGCCAACTATCCCACCTCCACTGTAAGGAAGGTGGGAATGTGGAGGAGCACATCCGCGCCCTCACCAATTTGTGTTCCAAGTTGGCAGCCCAGGGCACAAAGCTTTCAGAAGAGGAATATTCCATCACCCTCCTCACGTCACTGCCGGATTCCTGGGACTCATTTACCTCAGGGATCGACACGGCATCGTTGACAGATTCATCCAAACTCGTGGCTCGAATTCTCGAGCAGGACCGCCGTCGTAAAGCCAAACCCTCTTCTGATGAGGTAGCGCTTCCGGCACACTCTTATAAACACAACCGTGGCAAACATTCCAAATTCAACCCGAAAATTACGTGCTTTGGGTGCGGCAGAATCGGCCACATGATTGGGGATTGCCGTGATGTGAAATCTGGGAAGACATTCACGACTGCTCAAAAGGAGCAGAACACTTGTGAATCAAAGCAGCGATACGCGAACTGCCCCCAGGTGCATCTTGCGCAAACATCATCTGATTCCACCACTGACTTCGCATTCATGGCGCAGGACAGCTCTGCACCTCTTCCACATGGCTCCTGGATTGCTGATTCGGGTGCCAGCAAAAATATCCTGAGGTCCAAGGAATTTTTTCGCTCGTATTCCCCTGCAGGTGTCAATCACACTGTTACTGGTTTCGGAAGTGTCCGATGCCACGGAACCGGCTCTGCTGCTGTCGCTTCCCATGTCGAAAATTCAGCATATACCATCACTCTCAAGGACTCTTTATACGTCCCCGATGCACCTTACAATTTGATATCCATCAGATGTATGGCCGAAGCCGGCTTTTCCATTCAATTTAATGGAGATTTGATGCATGTCTACACCAAAGGCCCCCAACGCCGCGAAATTATGCGTGGCAAGCGGACTGGCAACCTTTATCACGTTAAAATCACCCCTACCTCCATCCGTACACCTTCTACCGCATTTACGGCCACACCGCCAGCCGCACCATCACCGGCAACCACTGTCGCATCACCCATCACATCACCGGTTGTTCTGCCGGAACCTTCATCACCGCCGCCGTCTTCATTTACCCCCGCATTCACAGCCATTGCCCCCACTCATTCTTGCGATAAATGGCACCGCATTTTTGGGCACATCTCTCCAGCTTCAATTAAAATGCTGAAGAATAACAACATGGTTGAGGGGATAAACATTGATTCCCTGAGCACTCCATCTGCCCAATGTGAAGCCTGCATCAAAGCCAAATCCCACGTCATGCCGTTCCCAGCTGAGGCTGAACGGAAATATTCCGAAATAGGGGAAATGACATTCACAGATGTCTGGGGACCCTCACGCGTCACCGGCATCAACGGCATTCGGTACTATATCAGTTTTACTGATGGTGCCAAACGGCGCACCATAATTCACCTGATGAAGAAGCGCACGGAAGTTCTTCAGAGAATGAAGGACTACAATGCATACATCCATAATCAAACTGGCAAACACGTCAGGGCATTTCATTGCGACAATGCCAAGGAATATATTTCCAAAGAAATTCGGGATTACTTCAGTTCCTGTGGTATTCGTCTCGAGATCACAGCCCCCTATTCCCCACAAGAAAACGGCGTTGTAGAACGCCTAAATCGCACACTCATCGAGCATGCCCGAGCCATGCTTGCCGCCCGAAATTTACCTTTGTTTCTCTGGCCCGAGGCTGTTGCATACGCGACTTACCTAAAAAATCGATCTCCTACCCGTGCACTCGGTGATAAAATCACCCCAGATGAAGCCTTTTGGGGAAAGAAGCCTAACGTTGCCGCACTCCAAGAATTCGGAGCTCCCTGTGAAGTTTTGAAGCAGGATGGAAACTCTGCAAAGATCATCTCAAAAACTCGGTCTTGCATTTTTGTTGGACTCTCAGACGAGTCCCGAGCCTGGCGCTACTACAATCCCACTACACGCCAGGTTCTCACGTCGCGCAACATCACTTTTATTAATGACAGCATCCCTAATTCCGAAATTTCGTCGCCTCCGCCTCAGCTCAAGGGGGAGATGAATAACACACCGGAAATTTCGCAGAAAACCACTTCTGTTGAGCCTGAGGCTGCACCGACTACTCCTGTCACCATTCCCACAGTTTCTCAGTCTGCTCACGCTCCCATTTCCAAAGTCTCCACTATGAGCACTCTCACGCCATCTTCTTCCCGCACTTCTTCTCCCACGGTTGAAACAACACCGTCTCCGTTGGGCAAAGCACCACATGACATCAGCAGTGCTATTTCCAAGGACAACATCATACTTGGACCCCGTACACGAAAATACACACACCCTGACAGTGCACATCTCGCATACGCGCTGCCGGCAAATCACATCATTGATCCAATTGCTAATGATCCACTCACCGTTGAGGAGGCAAAGTCTCGACCTGACTGGCCTCAGTGGAAGCAAGCCATGGACGATGAAATGGAACAATTGCGCAAACTCGGCACATTTTCACACACCCCACTTCCTGCCGATAGAACCGCTGTTGCCTCCAAATGGGTTTTCCGAGTCAAACGTGACGAACTCGGGAATATTACCCGTTACAAAGCCAGGCTCGTTGCCAAAGGCTTCTCCCAAATTCCAGGTATTGACTACGACGAAACCTTTGCCCCTGTTGTCCGCATGAAAACAGTCCGCTTACTTCTCGTCCTTGCCGTGCGATACAAACTCGAAATTCACGTTGTTGACATGATTGGCGCATACCTTAACGGCAAACTGGATGAAGAAATTTACATGCAGCAGCCAGAAGGTTACCAAGATGGTTCCACCTTTGTTTGGAAGCTTCACAAAGCTCTCTATGGCCTCAAACAGTCAGGCCGCGTGTGGAATATCGAATTTAACTCCTCATTCCTTTCCCACGGTTATACCCGACTTCTTTCGGACCAATGTGTGTATATCAAACGCAATGGCGCCGACATCACTATCATTGCTGTCCATGTCGATGACATGACTGTCCTTGCATCCTCTCCAGCCCTCATGGCTGCCACCGAGTCTGAACTCGAGTCCATGTTCAACATAAAAAAGCTCGGAGACATCCGTCAGCTTTTGGGCATTGAGATCACTCGTAACTCTGATGGCTCAATATTTCTGAGCCAATCTCAGTACATTACCAAGATCCTCAAGCGATTTGGAATGCAGAATTGCACTCCAGTGTCCACCCCCATGGATCTGCATGTCAAACTGACCAAAACACCTGATTCGGAATCTTATCCCGAGATCAAGGATGTTTATCAGCATATGGTCGGCTCACAAATGTATGCCGCTCTTTCCACTCGCCCCGACATCGCCTTCTCTGTTCAGACCCTTTCCCAATTTAATCTGAACCCTGGCCCCTCTCATCTCACCGCCGCGAAATGTGTATTTCGCTATCTTTGCGGAAGCATCACTCTTGGCATTAAGTATGGCTCTAAAGATCATTTGCCATCTGCCATCGAGTTATTCTCTCATTCCGACTGGGCGAACTCACCAGACGACCGCCGATCCGTCACCGGTTACCTCTCTATGTTCACCGGAGGAGTTGTAACTTGGAATTCAAAGAAGCAACCGACTACCGCACTTTCCAGCATGGAAGCCGAATATATGGCTTTAGCTTTAGCTACCTGTGAAGCTCTCTGGCTTCGCAGCATGCTTTCCGAACTCGGTTCACTTCCCAAACTCCCCACCCACATCTCTGTCGACAACCACGGCACTATTGCATTTGCGGAGAACTCTGGTTTTCACGCCCGCTCGAAACACATTGATGTTCGGCATCACTTTATTCGGGAGAGAATTACTTCTCACGAAGTGTCAGTATCCTACTGCCCTACCTCGGAAAACACCGCGGACCTGTTCACCAAAGCCCTCGACAAATCCAAGCACGAGTACTTTGTCTCTCGACTTGGGATGACTCACGCTTGAGGGGGAGTGTTGTTATTCATCATTCCCACGGTTCGGACCTTACCCGACAGTCTTACCAACCGCCCGACTCCCCGACTTTCTACCCGTTTCCACTTACTAATTACTTACTCATGTTTCTTTAAACTTGTGGTACATTCTAGATATATTTCTGTAGAGTATATAAGCTTGTACTTATTCCTCACAATAATCATTTATTTCATATCTTGTTTCATTCAGTGCGAACATCACAATAATGCCTACTTGCGCCGATCTGGAGTGCCCAATGGAGAGTAATCTGCTGATGATACAATGTATGGGTCCAGGGTGTGGGTGAGGAACTTCATTTTTTTCTAACTTCTGGTGGACCTGATTAAATTCTTGTGTCCAGTTTCACCTCTGCTGCATTGGAATACATGAGACCGAGTGTCCTGCGGACGAGTGGTTCTGTGATGAGGACTGCCGTGACAATGCAGGTAGGGGAAGGAAAAAGGCCCGTAGAAATTGAATGTAGAATTGAATTGATTGAGAATAATGTGTGCTGGTGTGGTGACTGTGTTGGAGGGAGCGAGGTGAGATCAGAGAGGAGCGAGTGGAAAGCGAGCCACTGCCGATCAATGCGGAGTTACCGGATTTGGAGATTAGTAAGCGTACGTAACAGGGAGGGTGTGCTCGAGATAGACCTTAATTCAGTTTTCCGAGCCTGTGTATGAAAATACAAGGCTGAGTACCCCTTGAATATTCTTCAACCTGCCAGTCTCAGCTCCAGTGATGCTTTAGCCAAGCCCACCATTTCACTAAGTATCAGGTTCCTTGACTGGGATTACTGGCTCAGCCAAGCGAACCATATATTCAGCTGCCTCGGAATCTCGTCCAATTTTGAGGACTAAGTATGGCACAAATTCTGTCTCAAGCTGTTCTGCTATTGAAGCGTGGCTTCAATGAACTCTGAAACTGCTCTGAGCAGCTTGAACTCGGAGAGGAGTGGTGTGACATGGAGGGGACTGAAGAGCCCAGTGTGGAGCCCGAATCCTACCACGGCACACTGCTGTACATGTGTCACGTGGTCCCACTCGAAGCCCTGCATTGATTTAAGTGGAGTCACCGACTCAAATCGAATGCGGTATGTGTGCACAATGCCGGCCAGGCGTGTGAGGTCCATGAATCATGTGTGATGCACAAATCCAGCAGAGAGAGAGGGGCTGTGGCAGCAGCATACACCGACCAATGGGTTACAGTGCATTGGTTTGCACCCTCACATGGACTTGTAGAGGGGTGCATGTTTGCCAGCGCGATCAAGTCGGGTCACGCCCGCACATGAGCACCCTTGGTGCGAATTGTGCTCAGGTGTTCACGATGTGTGAGTCTAGCATACAACATATATTGTCTGACTTGGGTAAAGTGCAGGTGCTGGTGCTCCCTCACACTCACTCCCAAAACACCGAGCACTGGTAAGGGAATAAGATTCTGGTATTGGCAATCTGGTTTGAGTATAATGTAGATTTTCAAGGCTATAAATTCAAAGGGCATATATACCTACATTGTTTTGTTATGGATTGTTATGAGAGATTTGGAGCTGAGCACCGTGAAGTACACTGAACTATAGGTCCGATTACAACACTGTAAAACTTTTTCCAGTAACAGGGACAAGTGAAGTGAAGTCTTGTACCTGGCTGTTTATTCAAAGATGGAATTACGTTCAGTTGCAAGATATCTATGGGAAGAAAGTTGGAGGAGTTGTAGGACCTGGAATGACCGAGTACCAATGAATGAGCTGCGATGTGCCAGAGCTCAAACTGAAAAGACAAAAGTGGTATCAAAACATACTGTAGTAATCCGACCAGGTGTTCACTGGGTGTCACCCATCACCAACAGTGTTCGCTGGGTGGGGTGTTCATTCTTCGGTGATCACAGAAAATTACCATATAAGGCAGCTCGGCATTTCCCGGACTGAAAATTTCGGTGTTTTTTTCATGTTTTTGGGCCAAAAAATTGGGATGTCACTGTCACCGATACCTAAAGTGTTCAGTCCACGGGTGGGTGTCACCCATCACCTGAACACTTGGTTGGATTACCTCTTGCCACAAAGTTCAGTTGAAGTTCACATCCCAGACAAAAAAAGGAACCTGAATGGAACAGAAATTTGAGTGTTAGCAAATTGAGTACATGAATGCAAGTTATTTTCACACCTGGCGGAAGTTCTGTGAGCCATCAGACCCCGGGCCACAGAATCTGTTTGTTCTTTTTGTTCTCCCGCATGTGCGGTGCCAACGTCATGGCAAGTGTCGGTCGTATGCCATGAACCCACGCCCATGGCACTTGCCCCCAGTGGCATGGTGGGTACACAGTCCATACGGTGCCCGAGTCTTGTCGGGTGCAGGTGAGTATATACAAGATTAGTGGGAGTGGGAGTCATCGAGTCGCACTGATGGTGTTTGAGTCACACGTTTGTCCATCAGAAAGTGGGACTTGGTTTCCCGAGTGCGACTGGTTACCTGATGGCTTTGATGGGAACAAGATCGGTGCACAATGTGCCAATGTTTCGGCTCCGGATGCCAACTAGTCATAAGATGAAATTCCCATGGTCCATCAGTGTGAAAGAA
Organism: Mycena olivaceomarginata; assembly: GCA_029378375.1. Classification (NCBI taxonomy): domain Eukaryota; kingdom Fungi; phylum Basidiomycota; class Agaricomycetes; order Agaricales; family Mycenaceae; genus Mycena; species Mycena olivaceomarginata. Next base: position 46,893 of record JARKIC010002144.1, on the reverse strand, counting down.
AAATACCCAGGATGTAACTCGGTTGTTCTCGTGACTCAAATTATAAACAAAAAATGTGATTATATACCCCTGGATCAGGCAGTAAACCCAGAATTTCCCTAATCACCCTTGAAACAATACTGCGACATTTGCCAACCTCAATTTCCGGTTATGGAAACATTTGGCCAATGTAAGGGCAACCTTAAGCTTGGCGCAGGGCGCAGAAACTAGTGGGGGAATCCGAAGCATAAATATAGGTACTAGAATACAGGAGTGGAAATACTACGCACCTAGTGGGGGAATCCGAAGAGAAGAAAGGATGAGGATTCCCATGCTAGGCAAAACCTTATATACTAATTAGTAACTACCCAGTAGCACATGTCCGGATGTATCTACAATGATTGCGGGCCTGATCGCACAGCACGTGCCAGCAAGAGCGGACAGATGTCTTGGGTGGTTTGGCGGGCAGATAGAAGGGCACAGAAGTATCCGGAGCGCTGGGCGGTGACAGACCTGGTATTGGGGCACCTGGGCATTTATTCAAATCTGCTCGAATTGCAACATACTATAATGTACTTCATTACATTACAACGTCATCTCACAAGGGCTATTGCTGGCCTGGGCAGTTAGCTAAAAGGGATATAATGTGTCTCGAACCATTAGAAAGGCGCTGGACAACGATCCTGGTAAAGGGTTGAAGTGAGAAGCCGCTAATGGAGCAATCGCGGAAAGTGCCTTACCATCCTGGAAACGGATTGGGGCTACTGCACATCCCTGACTAAGGGCATATTACGAGGGAACATCCTTCTGAACCAGAGGGATCACTGTTGGGCATCATCTGACGTCTCCAGAACTGCCAAGAAAGGGGCTGGACTTGGTCAATCTAACAGATGACTAAGAAACCATACTCGGGTCCTAGGAAGCGGCGGCTATCACGATTATCAGAGAAATCACTTAAGCGGTTCAAGGCGGAACCATTTGAGCGTACGGTTACCAAGGAGGGTAGTGGAGTGCTGACGAGGAGGTCGGCTAAAAGTTGACATATCAACAATATTCCATCACGATTGTTCTAAGCGATGTAGATCTTGACTCATCGCTAAGCTCGGCTCGTTGATGTTTCTTATAAATCTCTCTCAATTTTACTAATCGCTTGATATCTGACAGGAGTTCATCGGCTAGCTGCCATACCACTAGTCATATACCCTGAACCCTAATGCTCGATTGTATCGGTCTCGTTTATATTTAGAATCCTGTAACATATTTAAGTGGATGGTTATGGGAGGAACACCAGTGAATCTCACCCCACCTGTTGGACGCGAAGTTACTAGACTTCACGCTTAACCGGTCGAGTAGGCATTCATTCGGAGGCACCCAGAAGCTATACCAAGTTTCGTTTGTTATCCCAGTTTTGAATATTATCTGTGTTGGATCTTTATAAACGACGCGTGGACATATTGGATAAACGGAACGGACGCGTGGAATATAAGGAAACGAATCGGACTTGACAATTGGTTGTAATCTCGCAAGGATTAGCAATCGCGGATACTATTTGGAATCAGGATTCATAAGAATCACTTGCGTTTTGCCGCGGAGTACATTCTCCAAACCTAGACCCACATCACACAAAACCGTTGAACATAAAATCTCGTCTGTCTATCCGTGATTGCGCCTAGAACGGATTCGAGCAATTTATCTATACGACTTGTGGACCTCTAAAGTCTTGCTTCTCAAAGAGAACTAAAGTTCAAATTGCCACAATCTATACTGGATTGGAACCCCGAACTTGCACGAGGATTATAGTGTTGAGTTGTTGTAGTCACTTCTATCGAACCGCGTATTCATTTACAAGGTTTGGATTGTGGTTATTTCACCGCTAGCCACATAGTCACCGTTTCAGCGGTAAACCATCCGAAGTATCCAGAGCTGGTCCAGATGGAAAAGCGTCTGAAGCACCCAAAGCGGCCGAAGCATCCAGATCAGGTCTGGATGGAAAACTGTCCGAAGTGGGGGTTCCCCTGACATCACCCCCCCCTTGGAATACGGTGTCACGAAGTATAAAGTGGATGGTCTTATCGCGCCTCCGAGAAAGCGGCCAAGGCTATCCGGCAGGGAGCATTGGGGTAGCGGCGGTAGTAGGCATCAATGGTGTCCTTGGCGAAGACATCAGAGTGCTTTACCCACTTATCGTGCTCCGGACCATAACCTTTCCAGCGCACCATGTACCAGAGGCTGCCGTACCGGACCTGTGCTTCAAGGATCTCGTCGACCTCCCACCTCTCGTCTCCATCCATCTGGAGGATAGGAGGGGGCTTGTTGTTCCGGGGGCATCTGGGGAACGGGTCCGGCTTCACAAGCTCGAGCTTCACCACCGGGAAGACCGGGTGGAGCTGGGAGTAGTGTGGGGGGAGCTCGAGCTTGTACACCCCTTTTCCCACAACCTGTACGACCTTGAAGGGTCTGAGCAGCTTGTCCGAGAACTTGGGCGATGGGCGCGTCGTTTTGATGTTGGACACGTCCACCCAGACTAGGTCGCCTACCTTGATCTCCGGTGATCGTAGTACAGCTTGAACTCGTCTTTGGCTTTGACGAGCGCAGCCTTGGCTTCGGACACTCCAGCGGCAATCCGGTCGCAGAAATTGTTGACCGACTCGTCAGCCGAGCGCATGCTGTTAGGCTGGAACCCCATCCGAGGGAGCCAGCCGGTGTCCGTCATAAATGGCACCTGCTGCGTTGAGGAGTGGATGTCAGCAACAGCCTCTGGGTCAGCTAAACAGCGAGTAACCCGGCGAGAACCCCAACCAGGAGAAACCTGATAGATGCTAATAGCTTGTGTGTTCCCCGAGCAGTAGGACCAGTTGTACGGCATCCTCCCTAGGAGGCCGTATGTCGTAGGTCGGGATGCAAGGTGGAACCCGAAACGAGTTGAAGAGGGTGTGATATCCACTCAGGTATACAATCCGGGGCGTGGATACAACCCGTAGTACGATGTGAAGGAAGTGGGGCAGGGTGGAGACAATGTCTATGTCAAGCCAAGGTAGAAGCCTGAGATTAGATGAGGTAGAATCTACTATACATGGAGATTCTACTGTGCTTATATAGGCTTCTAATAAATTAAAGCGATCACAGTCAATCGCGATCAGTTCCTGTACCGTAGCATTAAGGAGCCTTAATGCTGATACTCCTGGACTCCTCTGTGTTGGTTTCCGTGGCGTTGGTGTACCTAGGAGACCCGACGTTCGGGTTTCCTAGTCCTAAGTGTCATTGTATCCAGTGGTTCAAACCCCGATCGGGTTTGCAACCACTCCTGTACTTCGTGTACTCTTCTCTGTCATCTGTGGTGCGTCCGGGGACTAGGATCTGTCTGTACAGGTTCCTAGTCCCTAACGTCTTCTGTATCCTGTGGTGCAGACTCCCTGAGTCTGCGGCTTTAGAATCCGAGGCCGGATTTCAACCGTGAGAAGGTCACGTGGTGGCGTCATGAGAGTCCCGTGATGCTAAGATGCATCTGTATCCATACAGACGCGTCGCGCGAAAAAGTAGAACCCGGGCGATTCATGACAGTGGACATGGTTGTTGTATACGAATTCGGCTGCCGGTAGGAGCTCATCCCAGTCGTCCTGTTTGTAGCTCGTGAAGATACAGATGAACTGTTCGAGTTCCTGGTTGACGCGCTCGGTCTGGCCATCGGTCTGCGGGTGGTAAGCGGTGAAATGCTTGCTCGGTGTCTACAACAGCAGTACTAGTTTAATCAGGACCCAACAAGCAGAATGCAAGTTGCTTGATTAAGGCAAAAATGCAACTACTAACCAAATCCTAACTACTTTCCCCTCGAATGGTTTAGACTGTGCCGCCGAGTACGGGTCTTTGAACGCTTTAAGAAGGTTCAAGGAGCACAATAGTCCGAAGTGCAAGGTTTGATTTCGTGTATTAGACCTCCTTGAGCAATGCCAAACGAGTGCCTAAGCCAACAAATCGAGTTTAAAAGCTTTAGAAGCTTGAGCCAACAATCCCAATCCCAATAAGGTGCCGTGTTCTCCAAATCCCAAATAATAAGCCTTGCGAGGCTACTGTAGTGCGGTGCTGTGTTCTCAATCCTAAGAAGCTCTCTCTAGCCTCTTAACCATTCCCAATCCCAAGATCCCGAGTCAACAATTGATATTGAGTTACTTGTGCAGACGAAACAATACTTCTTAACGAAGTCAGTCCTGGGTGACAAGTCCCGAATCTCCATCGTTTATCAAGCAATACCCAGTAAAGGCTACTGCTCTTAGTGACAGAAAGTTCAGTGCCTATCCATGCCGAAACCTCCTCCTTATATACTGTACAATTACGCTTACAATACAATGATTAGTCTACTTGCTGGTATATGAGTAAAGTGTCTGTAGTTAATCACGTGTGGGTAAATAGGATCCTCGTGTGTCGACCCCTTAATGCTTGAGTGTGTCTGGTGTGACTGCTTCCTGTCCGATCGTGTAGACAGCCCCATCTTCTATCCTCTTGTCCCCTGTTCAGGACCTTCAGTTTTAGGTAGACGCAGGTACTGGCTTTAAGCCAGTACCCTAATCAGCCCAAACCGCTAAGTGGTTGTGGAGATATGCGAGTTACCGTCCTGTCCTGGCTCAAGTAACCAAATCAGGATGGCAACAATGATTGGATAGTTGATTAGCTAGGTCCAACCATAGCCGGGGGCAACTGGTTACTGTTAAACCCAAATCACCTGACCCATCGCGCAAGGTTCCGTCCGTAAATCAAGCACAACAAAGTACTCGAATGCATAACCAAGACCCCACAGTGGTGCCCCAGATCATCAGAGAGGATGATTAATATCACCCATGTTGTTTGTGGGCCCCGCAATGCCTTGATTAAGCAGCGATGCTTAATCTTGGCAATTGAACCCTTAATCATGGATGTCAACTAGTATGAACTTTCCAGCTGATACATCCCAGGCGGATATGATCAAGGTCCTCATGCAGGATCAAGCCCTGATTAGCCATATAGGACTTATGCTAATCCTTTGGAGCAGCGCGCTATGTGATTAAGGTAGAAATCAGCAAATTCCTTGCTATTTCACCCATGGTCCGTTTCACGGCTTATCATCTCCCCCATTGTTTGCTATTGACTGTCCCCGGTCAACCTTTCTCTGATTTTCCCTTGGCCCCATTGTATTAGCGTTGATTAAACAGGTTCAAGAACCGAGTTCTTTTTGACCCGTGAAACCATTTATCCCATTAAGACCCAACCGCCGGCTCGTTTGCACGAACCATTGATAGGCCCTATCTCATGCTTCTAATGAGCACCACCACAAGTTTGACGTGATTGGCATCAAGACTTCTTGGTGGAACCAAAATGTTGTCTCTGACCCCTAATCACACCACCCTTGCTCTTCCCGTCACCAGCTCCGGCTCAAATCCCTTAATCAGAACACCCTGGCGACTTAGAAAGCCGTGAGGGTACCCTCATCCGGTCCCTGTGCCTTCCTGACTCAAGGTTTGTTTCAATTTTCCATATTTGGACGTAATGTTACTGGATCCTGCAGGGACTGCTAATTTTGGCGCCGCGACAAAACTCAATCTTGGTTTTGAGAAGTCCTCTTAATTAGAAGACTTCTCAACCCCGCGTTTCAGCTTGCCGACCGCAGCTCCGCAGCTTTGCATATAGTTCCCAAGTTGCCATCTCGACTTCAATTTTTCACCACTCTTTCTCCCACTATCCCTGGTGCCTTCGCCATGGATAGCGCTCCTCACCCCGTCTGGGCTCCTTGGAACCATCCTGACACCGCCGCTTTCAGCGCGTATCTTATTGGCTCAAAGATGCTGGAGGACGACACTGCCGTTCGAGGAGCAATGCTAGATGCATTGCCCACTCTAGTGAGTCCGCCTCCTTCCTGCTCTCGTTCTGGTTTCGACCAGCTGATTTGCCTTGCAGCAATACCACCACATGGCGTTCACCGTTCAGCGAGAACCGTTGCCACTCGACTTTCAGTCTTTCCTCGCCGCTATCAACAATATCTTTTATTTCTTGGACGTCGTCCCGCAGTCTTGGATGCGCTTTCTGTTCGAACCTTCTGACAAGGATGTGGACAAGGTATGTACCCACAACCCCCGTCGCCGTAAGGTTCTTACTGAAGCGTTCCAGCTATCTGTCCTGCCGATCAACTTCGAAATTCTCAAACTCAATCACCAGAACTTCACTAAGGCGGCGCGCGACTGATCTAACGACCCTCACTACAGTATTCAAGACGATGCCCCAGCCACGGCTGATTGAAAGCCCGACTACAGACTGTTTGAGCTGCCCGCGCCCTCGCCTCAAAAGTGTTTGTTTACCCGGCTTAGGTGCCCCCCGGGTGTGGTCATCGGAGTAGGCCCTGCTACAGGGTCTACTTCGCAGTCTGTACCTGCCGAGAAGGCTGCCGCGCCGTCTGCGACTACACCGGAAGTTGTGGTGAAACCCGAGCCGAAGCCACCAAAGGCCTCTACCTCCAGCAACGTCGAGGTGGTTGTCCTGCATTTCCAAGACCTCTCGTCGGATATGCCATTGACTCCGCATACCCGCTCCCATCGCAACATTGCTCCACCGCCCTCCAAGGACCTCCCAGCGTAAGCTTTTCCTCTTTTTCCTTCGTCTTTTGATTAAGCTGACACTCATTTCGTCTGTCTTAATCAGGGATCCTCGCCGCACTACCAAGCGCAAGGCTTCAAACGAGTCAATTGCCAGCACAAATGTGCCGCTCCCTCTAGTAAGTTCCCTTCCTTTGACCCGCTGACCAACCTGACCCACCCCTTTTCTAGACATCCGCCAAGAAAAAGCGCAAAGGTGCGGCTGGCAAGCGCGCCAAAAGCGAGGCCACCGTCCACGACGTCTCCGACGACGAGGCAAGTCCAGCCACCGCTGCACCCTTTTTATTTTTTTCTCATCTCCATGTCCAGCCCGAGGAGACCGCCGATACGAAGCCCGAGGCTGGGGCAAAATCCAACATCGTGGTTGTCCCACGCTGCAAGAACGCTGCCCAGTCGCAGAAGCTCAAACTCAACGACATGGTCGACACCAACCGTCTTTCCAACCAAATCCTCAAATACCTCAATGAGAGGGTGAAGAAGGGCACGCCCCGCGTCTCGAAAGGTGCGTGTACACGTCCCCTTCGTCCTCTCGCATACCTGACTACAGTCCTAGTGGACCTCAACTTCCACGACCTGGACGGTAACCTCCTGTGGACCGACCAGAGTGCATACCTCTGGGGACTGCGCATCCGCGGGACCCCAGTGCACTTCTATTCACGCCTCATGCCGTATTCCGGAGCGCGCAAGACGACCGAGGGGTACAAGTCCCGTTTCGAAGCCATCCCAAAAATCCCTTCTACCATCGTGGAGGAGGTGGATTTTTCAGAGGCCGGAATTGTGAGTACTTTATTCCCTCGCGCTGCCTTAATCATGCTGACTTTAATCACAGCCCGAGTCTGCTTGTATCCAGTGTATCCTGCTCGGAAGCGAGTGTATGCCCATTGCCTTTGGCATGAGCTGCTCGCAGTGCCAGCAGCGGGATATCAAGGGATCCACGAACTGCGAGCACACGTGCACAATGGAGGAGCTCATCCAGTTCTACTGCGAGATTTCGGAGAAATACGCCATGACCTCGGATGGTACGTGATTGGGTGTTCCACCCTTAATCATGGCTGACCTCAATCACCTTGCCTCTCTTTTTGTAGTGACCGAGATGCTGCTGAAGAACCTCAGAGACACCCACCACCGCGTGGCTGGCCTCGCCAAGCTGTACACGGAGTCCTCCAAGGAGCTCATCAATGTCTTCCAGCATGTTTCTTCACACATCGAGCAAGTCATCGACTATGTCGGCGCCGACAAGTTCTTCTCGTGCTTCACGGACGATAAAACGCTGGTGTCCCTCTGCGGTCATCTCGAGGAGCTCTGAGCCAACTACAACTGTTGTGTCTCCAACAACGCCGCGGTGCGTGAACTCGACATCATCCCAGCCGAGAAGATCCCTGAGGACTCCCGTCTCATCACCACGGACTTCGCCGTGCTGGGCGTCGCCTTCACCAATGAGGGCCCCTCAACTTCGTCGCTGAAGCACACCCGGTTCAAACCGGCCAAGTTATCCCCTTCCAAGGGAGGCGACTCTGCCGCTGGTCCCCGGTCGCTCTCTGACATCCACCATTCGTCTGGTGACCAGGAGGACGTGGACATGCTTGCGGATGAAACGGCGGGTACCTCGCAGCTGGCGCAGGACTGATTTTGTTTTCCGTACACCGTATACGATGGACCCTTAACGTAGGGCCGCTTCATTTTTCTTGATCTACATGCATCGCACGCTGCCCACTATACTTAGCTACAAGAAACTCCAGGACATCTGCGCGCAAGCGCGTCCTATTTCCCGTCCCGAACTCGGGAAATTGCGCCGTTTCCGACTAGCGTTTGAAACGGAAGCAGAGAAACTGAAGAAGGGACCTTCAGCCTTGGTTGTGAACCGGACGTTAGTCGACCTTGTCCTGTCCGTGTTGGAGGATGGCTATAGCCAAGAAGTGGAGGTAGCCATGAACCAGCAGGGCATACACGCGATTCATGAAGGAACCGCTGCGGATATGGGGTTTCTGACGACGAAATGGAACCCACTACTCGGAGAGGAGACCGTTTGTCCTATAAGCAAGTGTTGAAACTTGGTGATTATATTGCGAACAATTGGACTGGGAGGACAGCAGGTGCGATGTTGCTTGACAGCCCTCGGGCTAGCACGTCCACACACGTTCCTGGACTTATTCCAACTCTGGTTTCACGGGATTCAATTCCCATGAATTCGATAAAAACAGAGGTCAATGAAAGACTTGACGTGTTTGCAGGACAAATGGCGCAACTGAGAGATACGGCGATCCTGCAGGAGAAACGTCTTGCTGAAAACTTGAAAAAGATGGAATCATCTTTCGAGAATACAGTGAAACTGTTGAGTCAGGCTGTTAGGCTGTCTCCTCCTCACACGGACAACCGTCCGCGTGAACAAGCTGAAGAAAGGAGGGAGCCGCGCGAACAGCGTGAGCCTCGCCCGGACGTGGCTTGTCATTTCTGTAACGGTCCCCACTATATCAGGGATTGCAGGAACAAGGACGAATTTATAACTCTCGGATGGGTTAAGGTTGAGGATGGACAGCTCAGGCTGGGAACGGGTGGTTGGATACCTAGGTATCCTGAAAACCTGAGTCGTATGCAAAAGGTGGAGGAGCACTTCCGGAGGCAGGGTGTCACCAGGGAGTCGGCCAAAGCCCAGCGCGCTGGAATGATGCAGAGTTTCTACTCTAGCGCTTCCTGGACTCAGGACGATGGGTATGGAAACGGGTATACCGACAGGGTGGATCACCTGTATGATACGACTGAGGACGAGATTCGATCTGTAAAAATACAGCAGATGAGTCGCGCTCCTAGTCAGAATTATATGGCTCCGTCTCCTGTGTTCCAGCAGAGCATTCCGTTTCCGACGACTGGGGCGCAACCCCTTGCTTCAAATAGCGGTGTTCAACCACTGCAACAATTCTTGCAGGTCCCACAAGGACAGTTCGCGAGCCCGCCTGTACAGGCGAATAATGGGATCGACATTTCTCAGCTTATTCAGTTGTTTAATGCGGTTCGAGGCGAAGGAACTGGAGGTGTGGTCGACCAGTTGGTAGCAACTAGGAGTGGGGCAAAGACGGATCCTCCGTCTAACCCAAATTTTTAGGCGGACCGATGAGGGAGGCTGGTGGCCGACCGAAAGCGAGACCACCAAAAGCAGTGAAACCTCCTGAGGACCGTGTTTCTGCTGCCGATACGGAATTGGATTGGAGGCGAAAAGGCAAGAGGGTGGAATTCCTTCAGCCTGATGAGTTAGATGAGGAGGAAGATGTTCCTAAAGCCCCTGCGAAACGCGCAGAAAGGCGTATAGTGTTGGATGACTCAGACAAGGAAGAGGAACCTCTGATGGGTTTCGAAAAATTGAGACGATCCACGGAGTTGAGTGGGGCGCGTGTAAATCCTGCACCGCTGCGTTCAGCTCTGCGTTTCAAGGAACCAGCAAAAGAGAAGGCGTATAAGCTGGTTTCTAAGTTTTACGATGGAAACATCGTACAGAACTTAGTTAATCAAACCAGAAACATGGTGCTAGATGGTGTTCCAGTTGGCATGATGACAGCCATGAACGGGGAATATGCCAAGGCGCTGAGGGAGACGACATTGAAGGTGCGGAAACCGGTGAAACCAGTTATGATGGCTGGTTTCGCGGCGGAAGCGCCTGGTCTTCCCTTCATGGAGGAAGATGGGCCCGTACGACTGAACAGCGATGCAATATCGATAGACAGTCTGATGCCCGTCAACTCTGTGTATATTTCTACAGAGAAGGATGTGGGTCTGGAACCCGGTTGTGTGGTGGCACCAGATATTGTTCTGCAATATTATTCTACTCTGGCACCAAACCAAGCACCGAAACAGATCTACGCCGCTGTGGAATCAGCCAACCTACGGGTTCTCTTCCCAGTGCTGGAAGGCCGAGAGAAACTGGAGAGCGTGGTGGATCCTGGTTCCGAAATTGTTTCCATGGCTAAGCGTGTAGCGGAACGGCTGGGTCTTTCTTGGGATCCGGACATTACCATATTCATGCAAAGTGCAAATGCACAGCTGAAACAATCTGCGGGGCTGGCGCGCAATGTTCGATTCACCTTTGGTGATATCCATGTGTATCTGCAGGTCCACATCATAGAAACGACTGCATACGACGTCTTGCTTGGTCGACCATTTGATATTTTGACTCGCTCAAACATCCAGAACTTTAGTTCTGGCATGCAAACGATCACCATAACGGACCTGAATACTCAGAAACGGGTTGCCTTGCCCACGCTGATGCGAGGCAAGTTTCCTCCTGATATGAAAGAGAATCAGAGGGCTACCGTGGAAGAGGTGAGGGACGAAGAGGAAGTTCTGAAACCGGTGCGTACTGCTTCTGGTGCTGAAAAAGAGGCGGATTTTCAGGGCTCCTCGAGGAACTGATGGGAACACATCAAGAAGGAGAGTTGGCTGTTCAGTTCGGTTTCGATAAGCAGGGAGAGTTGCGGGTGGAAGGCTATTTGGAACCGACAAATGGGGAGTTCTTAGCTGATGAACTGAGAACGGCCTATTTGTTAGGGTCTCTGGACAGCCCGGAACTAGGCAAGGACGAAGTAGCGGTACAACTCCTTCAGGAGTTTGCTGGGACTTTCGTTAAGAAACAGAAGGAGAAACAGACCTACGAGGTCTACGCCCTAAATGAACAGTTTCCGGTTCGGCTGGGGTCTGATTCCATGTATAAGAATCAGAAAGAGACTGGGAGGAGCACAAAGGAACATACGGTGGGCACTGGAGCTGAATGCTACATGTGTTTCCGTGATGATCCTTCCTCGGAGCGTGTTGAGAAACTTCACAGTTCAGGAACACCAGTCCTGAACAGCTTCGCAGGGAAGAAATATAAACCTGTCACGTTAAAAACACGACCAGTGTATGTGGAATTACCAGAGAGGTTCAGGATTAAACGGCAGATAATTGGGAACCCGCTTGCGGACATGCCTAAACTGTCTCCTAACCCGGGTGATTTTGTTCCTACTGGGCGGTACACGCAGGAACGGATGGAAGCTATAGATAAGATCCACGAAGAGGATTTTCTGTGGCCGGAGGAACGGAAACTCATGCATCACATGGTCACTATCCAGAATAAAGTGTTCGCCTGGAATGATGATGAACGGGGAACGTGGAGACACGATCAGTTTCCACCGGTGGAAATACCCACGGTTGAACATGCAGTATGGGTCGAAAGATCGATTCCCATTCCGCGTGGACAACTCACAGAATTCTGTGCGGTGATAAAGAAGAAAATAGATGCAGGAGTGTACGAACCTTCGAACTCGTCCTATCGTTCAAAATTCTTTGGAGTTTTGAAGAAAGATGGGAAGAGTATCCGTCTGGTACATGCTTTGGAACCTTTGAATGCTGTTACCATAGCGCATTCAGGGTTGCCACCAGCCACAGATGAGCTAGCAAGCCACTTCGCAGGAAGGGCATGCGGAGCTGTGTTCGACTTGTATTCTGGATACGATCATAGGGATTTGGCTGAAGGATCCCGGGATTATACTACGTTTCAGACACCGTTTGGCGCCTTGAGACTAGTTAAACTTCCTCAGGGATGGACCAACTCGGTTCCCATATTCCACGATGACGTTACCTTCATACTGCGGGAAGAAATTCCTCACGTTACTATTCCTTACATCGATGATGTTCCTATTCGGGGTCCTGGTAGCCGTTACCAGGATAAGGATGGAAACTATGAGGTTATACCTGAGAACTCAGGGATAAGGTGTTTCGTATGGGAACATTTCGTGAACTTGAACAGAGTTGCCCAACGGTTGAAGTATAGTGGGGGCACTATCTCGGCGTTGAAGTTGATTCTGTGCAAAAATGAGTTTGCGGTTGTAGGCCACACATGTTCGTTCGAGGGTCGGAAACCGACTACAGACCGGATTGGAGTCATCTTGAGATGGCCTCCCTTGGAGGACGTTTCTCAAGTACGACAGTTTCTGGGAGTAGTAGGGACCATGAGGATGTTCATTCGGTACTACACGGTGCAGGCGAGGCATTTGACCAGGCTGCTACGGGCAGAAGTCGAGTTCGAATGGAATGACGAGACCCAAGCGTCTATGGATGCGCTGAAAGAGGCGGCTAAAAACTGTGAAGCACTGAAACCACTCAATTACGAGTGGAATTCTGATATAGTGCTGGCGGTGGATACATCTTGGATAGCGGTGGGAATAGAGGTTTACCAGTTAGACCCCATTAACCCAAAAATCCGGTACTATGCTAAGTTCGCATTGATCCCTCTAAACGCTAGAGAGGCTCGTTTCTCTCAGCCGAAACGCGAGTTGTATGGTCTGAAACGTGCGCTCACACATATGCAATATTGGCTGCTGGGTTGCCGGAAACTGGTTGTGGAAACAGATGCCATGTACATCAAAGGGATGCTAGAAAACCCGGGAATGGGCCCCAACGCCACAATCAACCGGTGGATCGAGGAGATTCTAATGTTCCATTTCACGTTGAAGCATGTGAAAGGACTTGCCTTTTCGCCGGACGGTTTGTCTCGAAGGCTGAAACAGCCCGGGGAGCCCGAATATCCCAGCCCAGAAGATGGTTTTGATGAGAATCCGTCTCCTGAGGAACATGAGGAGTGGGACCACGACATTGAGCAACCTCACGAGTTCGATGACTTCAAGCGTGATATTGATACACGCGGAGGGTATCTCCAGACTGTGGAGGAAGTAGAGGAAACAAGTGTTGGGGATGTTCCCTTGGACCAGTTTGAACAGTTGTGTTGGGATTCGTACACGGAACACCGGAAAAACGCAGAGCTGGTTAGAGAGGCTTTCAAGTCGAAAGGCTTAGAAATGCCCCAGTTCATTATGAGTCAGATCCGTGAGGAGGAACTGATGTTACCACCCGATGCGTTCAAGTTCGATCCAGAGAAATGGGAAGAATACCCAGAGAAACACAGGACAGACTCTGGGAGGAACCAGGATGCGAAACTGGATAAGCTCAAGGAATGGTTTAAGAAACCGGTCGCCAAAAGGCCAGAAGGTTTCTCAGACAAGCAGTACCGTAATTTTATGGTGTATGCTAGGTGTTTCTTCGTTGACAAGAAGGGATGCCTATTCCGAAAAGGAGCGGATTCTGCGCACAAACTGGTGGTGGATAAAGAACATCACATGTACACGTTGAAGGCTTCACATGATAGTCTGGGACACCGAGGTGTATTCGCGACTAAATCTCTGATCGAGCTACGTTTCTGGTGGCCAGAATTCGAGCGCGATGTGGCTTGGTATATTAAAACCTGCCACATGTGCCAAGTTCGACAAGAGGAGTTGTTGCGAATACCGCCTGTTCCTACTATGACGCCCAGCCTGTTTCAGAAGGTCCACGTGGACGTCATGATTATGGGTGTTCCATCGAATGGACATCAATATGTTGTTTCTGCGCGGGACTCTCTCAGCCGATGGCTAGAATCGAAGGGCCTAAGGTCTGAGAACGCCTCGGAACTGGGAAGGTTTCTTCTGGAAAACATTATCTGTAGATGGGGTTGTCCAAAGGAAATTGTGACCGATAATGCACCACAGTTTCTGGCTGCAGTCAAATGGTTGAACCGTAAATATGGGATCACGGGTATCCGTGTCTCGCCTTACAACTCAAAAGCCAATGGACCAGTAGAAACGGGTCACAAGCATATGTGCCAGATGGTGTATAAGGCTACGGGAGGAGATGTGCGAAAGTGGTTTTGGTTTCTGCCTCAGATAGTTTGGGCCGATAGAATAACAACGCGGAGAGGGTTGGGTTGCTCAGCTTTCTTTGCAGCGACTGGGTGTCACCCCACTATTCCTCTTGACGTTGTCGAGGCTACGTGGATGGTTGAGTACCCGGGCGAGATTATTTCTACTGCGGAACTAGTGGGACTTAGAGCCAAAGCGCTGGCCAAGCATAGGCAGCACATTGAAGAGATGCGGGAACGGGTAGATGCTGAGAAACTGGATGCAGTCCGGCGTTATGCTCGGGAACACGAGGAAACGATTAAGGACTATGATTTCCAACCCGGAGATGTGGTGCTTATTCGAAACACGAGAGTGGAAAAGTCCCTGAACAAGAAACTTGAGCCAAGATACTTGGGTCCAATGGTTATTGTCAGGAGGATGAAAGGTGGCTCGTACATTGTCTGCGAGATGAACAGAGCAGTCTATCCTGGAAAGGTGGGCGCGTTCCGTGTCATTCCTTACTTTGCGCGCAAGGCTCTGGATAAGAAACACAAGATCGAGAGCTTGATTGACCTGTCCAAAGAGGAATTGGACGAGTTGGTTGCCAACAAGGAGAAGAAGGATGACGCCTTTGGTCGTGACTTACAGTTCGATAATGTGGTCTTGAACCCTAACTGGGAACAGGAAGATCCTGCGGACTTGAGCGACGAACCAGAGGAGGAGTACGTTCCTGATGTTGACCTTGATGAATGGGACTCTGAAGGAGACGGTCCGAGACGTTCTAAACGTGTTGGGAACTGAGTTCACTCCGTGTTTCCGAGAAAAGAGTTTTCATTCTACACTATGGGCAAGGCTGTACATAGTGTCTACGAGGGGCATACATGGCGGTAGCGCGCAAGGAATGTACTGGTTAAGAGAGGAAGGCAGGGACTGGCAGGGAAGCCACGGAAACACGAGTCTAGTCTGGGGGGAAAGGACAGGACGCCGCACAGGGGCACGACTTGGGAACTGCTCGAATGTGGAAACATTCATTCAAGTGTTATACCCACGGCCACGAGCCCCACGTCCTCGACCACCACGTCCGCGATGAAAGGCACGGGGACCAGTCGGCCCGTGTACACCACTGGGGCCGGTAGGAACTGTGTGGGGTCTGCGGAACTTCATTAATCTCATGAGTTGCGCGTCTGGAAACAGCAGGCGACTCACGCGTACATGGGGAACTCCTGCGGGGTCAAGCCTTTCTGTTCGACGAGGGCGCGGACGCGTTCATACTCCTCGAAGATAGTGTCGTTTTTCTTGACATCGAGCTGGATGCGCGCCGCGGTCTGGGACAAGTGAGTGCGAATGGCACAGTCCATACGAAGGAGGACGTCGTTGGTGGTAGGGAAACTGGTCATGGTGCCAGTAATCCTGCCGGTATCCTGAAGGATAGCGAGGACGTCATCGTAGGAGAGATGGTCCAGCATGTGAGGCCTGGACACGACCGACCCCATGGCCTGGTTAGAAACGTCAGTAGAGAAGGGGAACGCGCTGTGGAAACACGCACCCTGGTGACTATGGAGATGGGTGTTTGGGAACCTTGGGCACTGGCAGAAGTCGAGGACGTCTTCTGGAAACGGAGGTCGTTCTGAAGTTCAGTAAGACGGTGGTGCTTGGAGAAACAGCTGGGGAACTCACAGCGTGTTTCTTGGCATGCACCTTGTTGCCGGAGCTGGCCTTCTCATCGTAATAACAAGATCCCTGGAAACAGGTGAACGTGTTTCCATGAGGAAGGCAAAAGGAACATACGGGGGCAGGAGGGGGTATGTATTGCTCATTCCCCTCCATGTCGACGTCAGAGTCAGTGAGTTCGTCCGAGTCGCTAGAAACGTCGGAGGGCTCAAGCTCAGCGGACGAGCGGAGGCGCTTGGCGATGGGCACGGAGTCAGAAGTGGCCTGGAGGAAATAAGAAACCGTGTGAAGTAAGAGTGTAGAAACGCACCTTCTTCGACGACATGGGGGTCTTCCCTTTGGAAACAGGAGCCACAGGTGCGACAGGAGCTGGCGCCATGACAGGAGTGACCACGGGCGCTGGGACAACCACGGAGGTCCCTGCAGCCTCGGTCTCGCCCTCCTTGGTGAGGACGTTGTCGATGCGCCACTGGCGCAGGATGTCGGCAGCCTTGAGGAAATCATCCACGAACGGTGGGATCGGCTGGTCCTGGGTAGCGGGATCCAGAGCGAGGGCAGGCAGCCACTGCCTAACCTTGTTCGCGGAGTTCACGAGCTTCGCAGTGAAGAACTCGGACCGGCTGAGATACAAGTAGTCGCTCTTGAGGAACGGAAGCTTGGAAACAGTCAGGAACGGGTCAACGACACGGAAACAGAGTGCTTACCCAGTACTCGGCCACCGTTTTGATGGCTTCTGACTGAACCAGAGTGCCACCGCTGCTCATAGTCGACAGGAACGTGTTGTTCTTGTGTTCGAGTACTTTCCAAGCCTTTTCCAAACCAGGAGGAATGGCGAACGGCTCGGTGGTGGGAGTAGTGATCTGAGTCATGTCGTAGTCGATATATCGGCGGTGGCGGGCGATGACTGCTGTTTCTGTGATATGGGGTGCGAGACTGGGGAAGAAGTACGAGAGGAACGCCAACATTTAAGGTGTTTCTGGGCAATACTTCGGCTCACTGGGGACAGTGAGTTCTTTAAAATGGGGGAGAGGCGGATAGGATCCGAGCGTCGGCAAACGATTTTCGCGATTCTTGCGTGTTTCCGCACCACTCATGGTATGAGGAACACGCGTTTCTGGCCCGAGACGACCGAAGAGGAATGGGGTATCCATGTTTCTCGCATGGGCTAATGTCCGAGAACGCGGAATACCCTGTAAAAGGAAAGCTGTAGAGACCGGAATCGATGGATGGAGGAGAGTACCGCATGGTGGCCTCGGATCCATCACTGGGTTTTCTTTGAAACCGGTGAAACGGCGTAACATAAATGCGCGGCATCTAGGGCTAATTTTGCGATTTCCTATGACCAGTATTTTATACAACGGGAAGCAACTAGCACTTCTGTTGCTACTAGCATACTAGCTAGTACGCGGACCACTTGTTAGGTGATATAAAGGAGAGTCAGAGCGAGCCCTAACTGCTGACTGTAGCGCGAGGCTACACTAGTGTGACGCACTAGCTGCTAGCTGAGTGTACAAACAACCAGGGATTAAATTACTGCCTATACATTCATGAGACATGACCTAGGAGACTCTAGTAGTCCAGAGATGACTTGGAACGGCGCTAGCGAGGGTCTAGCAGACGGATATCTACGATGGAAGTGCAGCTAGGGGACAATGCCTTGAGCTAGGAAGCTCGGCGCGGTAACTGGTGGCACTATCTAATCTCTAGATAAGCGACTAGACGGCGATAGGCGGAACAACCCGACTAGCGACCGGCTAGGGCATTGACAAAGACATACCACGACATAAGAGATGAGGCAACACGAGGCTAGCACCCGATTTGGGCAGCTAGGGCAAAGGGAATAGCAAGCAGGCTATTGGAACGGAGCTAGGGACGATCGTACAGCCTGTACCGATGACCGGAGGGTAGATCGATGTTCTGACCAACGAGCTATGACCATTTGATGTTGGTCGCAACACTGCGTCGCCTAGATGTAATAGATCGACGCTCTGACAGAGTAGAGATGACCTAGACCACCGGCTACATCGCCGGTTGGCTTGGAAGGGGTACTCGGCCTAGACGGAGGGCTGAGGATCCAGTGATATACCCACGGTTGAACACTAGCCGGTCAGCGAGGCTGACCTGGCATATACCAAACCAGTCCCAAAACCAAACGGCAGTCGTGTCATTGGCTGACCGTATTTCTTATCATCTAATATTGCTTATTGTATTATTCAGCTCACTTTCACATGTAACTCGAACCTAGTAGTATAAAAGGGAGGGCAGAACAGACTAGGGTAGAAGAACATTACGCCCCAGACTTTGGACGAAGCTGGTGCTAGTGGACTCAGGCTGCTAGTGGAGGTTGATACCGAACTTCACTTGTAGTAGTCTTTATATTGGAATCAGTAAACTGTGGACTCTGGAAACATCGAGTGACTAAGTTGAGGGTTTCGTGTTGTTGGTCCTAGACCTCCACATATAAAACAAGGGTGTTCTCTTCGAGACCCAGCTGCAGTTTGCGCTAGTGACTTTGCCTTCACCCCGACAAGACGGAAGCTCTGCCGTAGTGTGTTGGATCGCTTGCTAGGTGGATTGTGTGTTGGCTTGAGCCCACTAAGAAGAAGACGGACTAGGTGCCCCCACCTCTAGTTTGGCTATAACTTGTCAGTTACTTCGCCTTCACCCCGATAAAGACGGAAGCTCTGTCGTAGTGTGTTGGGTCGCTAGCTGGACGCTTGTAGTGAACTAGTGCCGATAAAAGCGGAAAGGTTCCTGTTCTTGGTTAAGGAATAGGTCGGCGGTCAAGGAGAGTCTTGCCGTTTGAGGATTGAAGTCCCTTGTTGTTAGCCTCAGTAGTCTTTGGGATTGCCCTTAGCGAGGATTTTCACAAACCTACATACTCTGCCCTGGTGTTCTTGACCTAGCAGTCCAGCCATCTTGTATCCACCCCATATAAACACACCCCCAGACCATCCCTAGGTTCCTAGCAGTGTTGTTGTTGGCGGTTGCATATTGCTAGTACGTTGTAGAGTGTGTTGTTGGAAGCCTATAAATCAAACTTGTGTTTGTTCAAACCTGCTGGTCGCATACTACGGCCCGGACCCGAACTCACAAAGAGAAGCACTTAGATCTTTGGAGGTAGATTGGTTGTGGTTGGTTGTTTTGGGTGTTGGTTCGCAATACCTATCAATTAGCTATTCCTAGTCATATAAGAAGTGCACCGTTCCACCGGTTCCTAAGTCAGGAGCCTACCTTAGCAATTATAAGCTATGGAAAGGATGCTGACTTGCGACCAGAAACGGTACATATTGATGATCTATCGCTAGAACAGATTGCTCCTTTCAGCTCGGCTGTGTTCCTTCTTAGCCGGATAAGGTGTTTCTAACTTCAAGTCGCTCAGAAACACAAAAACCGAAGTACAGAAACAAGGGATTTGGACATAAATATGCCAATTCAGGCGTTTCTGCAGCTTGGGAGTTTCCGTGCGGTACTTAAGAGTCGCGCCTAGGCCAGCGAAACTAGCTGTTTCTGACTTGGTACAAGCGTAGAAACATACTTGAAAGTTCAGAAACAGGGGACTTAACAGAAAAATCTGTTATAAGTCCTGCGTCTCCGCACTTTGGGATGTTTCCGTGTTTGACTTAATTCAAAAATATCTTAAGGCCATTCACGCAAACGAAATGAGAAACAAGGATATTCATTTCGATATGAGTCGTCTTTCGACTCGCTACAGAATATACAGCAATTGATTTTCATCCCGTGTGTGCAGGCTATCTACGCGATACCTACCGCACTGGGGAAACACAAGAAATAGGAAACAAGTGCAGTGTATGTCTAGAAGCGAGTCCTGGTCAGGGGCTGGGAGTAGGGAAACGGAGAGAACGCATGATGTGGAAACAGGCGAACCGTCTACTCGCTCAGGAGAGCGCTTGCGCTTCTTGCGGGGCGACGACTTGGAAGACCCGGGCTCCCGCTCGACCGTCACGTCCACCTCGCCCTCCGCATCCTCGTCAACCTCTCCGTCCTCTTTCCCACCCGCATCGGGTTCCTTCACAGTCAGGACGACCTTCTTGCCTGGGGACTTACATCGCGTTCACGTACGTTTCTCGGTGTCTTGTATTTCTAATTTTCCTGACAATCTCTTCTCTTGTTATGCACAGCCCGCCTGCGGGTATGCCAAAATATGTGTGCCAGAACGTACAGCTCGGTGGAAACTCAGCGAGCTTGTTCGGAGCGTGCACGACGACCTAGTCCTAGTGGAGGTCAAGATGAAGCAATATACACTTGCCTCAGCCCGTATGTATTAGCCAACCAATGTACTTTACGGAAAATGCTTTCCTCGTGGTTTATTACTGTTCTGTGTTCAAACTCGGACTCATAATCCAGAATCGTCTAAGTAGCAAACACAGTGATTGAAAAAACAAGATTGAGAGTGGTGGATTCAGGACAGCGCAGTAGCCACCGGCCGACAAGCCCGAATCACTGCCAAAGGTCAACACAGAACTTCTCCATGGCTTGCAGCGGATGGACCTCATCTGCGGTGCCTTTACAGCCATCTTCAACCTTTTTCGATCTGGACCAATTTCCTTCGTTGTTTAGCTGCAAGCGGTTCTCCAAGTACTTGCTTTGCCACTCCGTCCAGGCCGACTCCGCGCGCAATTTTGAACCGCGGACACTGCAGTGCTGTACCGCGAAGAACTACCACGAAGAATGAGACCGACATACCTCTTGCCTTTGATCTCATCCACTGATCAAATTGGAGTCCTCCGCTTTGCTGCGGTCTGGCTACCTAGCACAAAATTACCAGGAATGATTCTACCCCTGTTCAAGGCAATACGAAGCAGAACTCAGAGCTAGAGACGATAAGCCTTCAAAGCTTCAACTGCAGCACGCCGCGACTGAATATTGAAAAGTACTTTGCGACAATCGAAGAATCTTGAACTGCATGAGGACAACTCCTATTCTGCCACACCCTCTGAATCCAACAATCAGTCTACGCGTCCAGGCGTCCAGATATTGATGTTGTGCCAGCGAACTTAGAGAAGTTGTGATGATCTCAAAATCGTGTTTTCGATTCCAATTCGACGAGAGAAGGTATCCTCATCAAGTCTTATTTCGAACTTTACTGACCACTCATCTACTCAGTGCCTCAACATGTATTTAAAAGCCGACAATTCCCATCGTCGCAGGTTTTGCTCAGCGTACCAGGTTCATGCGTGGACAAATAAAGCCAGTATCAAACAAGACAACTCTCTCTCTCTTACCACCACCATGAATTACAAATTCTACAACCTTTTCGCATTCTCCACCTCTACTGCCTCAAGCGCAAGTGCTTCTCGGACCTTTTCGAGGAGCGTGGACATGAGTTCGAAGACCGCACTAAGAAGCGGCTTCATCTCTCTGCCCGCATGCGTAGACACGCTATCACAGTGGTTGCCGCATGCCTCGACCAGCGGCCTCCCCTCATCTCCCCAGTATTTCGCCTTCATCCTGGCCTGATGCTTTCCGACTTCACTCACTGTGAGCCCATTCCCGTCGACCTCCACGTGTCCTAGCATGAAGCCAACGGGGTGCTCCTCAATGTTCTCAGTGAGGACCTGGATATCTGTGTTCCTGATGCCCCTAACCTCATTATTGAGCCCATTACTGAAGTCGACTCTGTCCACCTCGACCACGGCGAGTGGGCCCTCGACACCACCGAGTCACTTCTGAGCACTTCTGAGCACAGCAGCATCAGTGTCCACCACGACCTCATCCCCGTCCAATATTGTTGCTGAAGGTAAAGGAAATGTAGACGATGGCAGAGCCAGTGACAACGACGACAAGGGAAATGCGGTACAGGCAAAGGCAAGATGTATGAAATCACTCCTGAGCTGCACTCCCACTTTCCCGTTGATTGACTCACCTCCCCTCGTACAAGGCGTCAACCAGTTCTTCCTCTGTGTCCCAAATCAGCGGTGGATGGGGTCGATCTCAGTACAAGACAACAACGACAAGAAAATGGTGGCAAGTCTTGGCACGGGTACATCATTGTTTGCAGGCGCTGGGACAGCGAGCAAGAAAAGTAACGCGGTACGGGTCAAGGACAAGACACCTGAAGTCACCCCCGAGCTGATCTGCACTCCCGCTTTGCTGTCCATTGGCTCGCTGCCCCTCATACAAGGTGTAAACCACTTCCTTCTCTATGTCCCCAACCAGTGGTGGATGGGGTCGACCTCGGGTCAGGATATCAATGACACGATGGAAGTGGTGAGCATTAGGATGGGTACATTATTGACTGCAGGCGTTGGGGAGCGAGCAAGGCGAATGAGGTGGGTGGAAATGAGCAAGGTATTGTCTGTACTCCGGCAACAAGGAAAAAACAGCCCCTCCCGCTGGACGTCGAGCGGTGACGACCGCCTCCAGCAACCCTTTGCCCCTTGGCAACCTTATTGGGCCGCAAGATGAGTGATGCCGTCCTCAGCCTGCCGCCGATCAGGCCCCAATTCGCCATAACCTCCCCTGCCTCGCATCAGATCCTCACCTGCCTGGCATGTGCGGGTGTAGCACTTTTGAAGATATGTTCAAGGATGACGGGCACCTGCATTGCTCGATTGATGGCTCCCACACAATCTTCTACTTGCTTGATATGTAGGTTCTTTGGGTTTCCGCTGCTTTCACATTCCTCCAAATTTTCCTTTATTCCCTTGTATCTCAAGGCTCAATCATCAAACTGCCCGTGGTGCATCTAGAACACAGTTTCGGTTTGTTCAGTATGTATGACCCCTGACCCCCGCAGACCTCCCCGTCTTATCTCACCTTGCAGTACTATATAGAGTGAGGGTGAAGAGCAAATGCCTCCCCACAATACACATGTGAGACAATTTTTATCCTCTCCCTCATGCATGCTCATCCATTTACAGAGAGATTAGGGCTGCATTTTCCTGTTGTCTGCTTGCTTAGACCCAGACAAATATAGGTGCTTAGGATTGATAAACTTGTTTAGATTTGGGTACTCCGCCTTTTGCTGTCGTAGTCTTGCTAACAGTTATTCCTCCGCAGATATACCAGGACCATGATGCCTTTGCTTGGATACGGATTTCATTACTCAGATACGAAAATATCTGCCAGATAGGACTGCTTTCTGGATACAAAGCTCTCTTGCTTCAACTTGAGTAAGCACATCTTAGTCTGCCGTGTGCCTAGCCTGACGCCTGCTCTGATTGTAGCCCCCCACATTCTTTACTGTCCTGGACCCGTACATTCCTTGTGGTATGCATGTGCCTTCATTCTTTGATTAAGATGCTTACCCTTGTTTGACTCTTTTGTGTCTCCTCCCATGCACCACCGCCTCCTCCTCTCTTGGCGGTTCTGCGACCCCCTCCCCTGGTCTGGATCTTCAGTATGTTTCATCCTCTGCCTGGACATGAATCTGACAGTCTTCTTATCGTTAGATCCGACTCTCTGTGTGAATCTGCCTCCCCATTCGCTATTCCCCCAACCATCTTCTCCTCGGCGATGCAACTCCTCTCCTCTGTAAAGACCTTCAATGCAAGCCACCAGGCTGACCCTTTCACTCGCTAAACCCATGTTCATTCTGTCGAGTCTATCCCCGGCTCCCATCCCGCTGGGCGCTCTGCATATATCCATCCTCAATGCGACTATTTTCGACATCAACACTATCCATCCCTGCCACAGCACAAAATGTATTAAATAGTACCTGTCTGTGTCGATACTGTGTACCTTTCATCCTAGATCTTCTCACCAGCTTCAACTAACATTCTCTGTCCAGACCTCAACTGTATCATCAAAGGCTTCCATCGTGTTTCGCTGTTTTCCTTTGGTCGCTTTCGGGTACTTTTCATTAGCTTTCTGGTTCTCCCTTTGCTGTCTTTCCTCTCTCCCGCTATCTCCACTGCCATCTCTGTTTTCATCAGTGCTTGTGCTCTCCCACAAGCATTCAAGCACTGTCTATCGTGACACCTGAAACTTGCTCCTCTGTAAGCATCTTTTTACCAGCATTCTTCTCCTGCCCTACACAATCTTTTTCTAGATTCTTGTGAACCCATGCTACTTACTTGAATTCGCACTCTGAACGTTCTCCCTGCTCTTTGTTGCTATTCTTTGCTTGTAATCTCCTGCAAGCACTCAAGCAGCATGTACCTCGACACATGAATTTGCTCCTCAATCTGTAAGTATGACTTTGGCCGACACCTTCTAATCGGTGTTCCTCTAGATCCCACCACATCTTTCTGCATATACCGCAAGACACTTTGACACATTCAAGTCCTCCTATTGTGCAAATACCCGCTGGAACTGTTCAGGCCACAAAAAATAGATCAAGGCTAAAGGCAAAGGATGTCAAGGTCTGGAACACAAAAGTTCACAGTAGGTTTAGAGAGAATTTTATCAAGATATAGCATCAGGTGATGGTAAAGGGAGGTCAAGTTGAGTCGTCGTTGAGGATCATTCAACTTGGTCTGAATCTGTTGGTTTTGGGCTTCCATTTGAGCATTGCGGCCTTATAACTCTTGATAGGCTTTGTGTCTCTCCTGCTCCCTACTGCTGAGCTACTCTTGGCACTAATGAAACCAGATACTCGCAGACAAGATTGATCTCTGGACATCCCATTTGTTTTGCAACTCATTATGTTTTTGTTGCAGTTCATGCAATTGACTGGTTTGATCATTCAAATTGGTCTGAATCTGTTGATTTTGGGCTTCCATTTGAGCATTGCG
Organism: Mycena olivaceomarginata; assembly: GCA_029378375.1. Lineage (NCBI taxonomy): Eukaryota > Fungi > Basidiomycota > Agaricomycetes > Agaricales > Mycenaceae > Mycena > Mycena olivaceomarginata. The sequence goes on along the minus strand of JARKIC010002144.1, from coordinate 22,251 downwards.
GCCTTCTAACTCTTGATAGGCTTTGTGTCTCTCCTGCTCCCTACTGCTGAGCTACTCTTGGCACTAATAAAACCAGATACTCTCAGACAAGACTGATCTCTGGACATCCCATTTGTTTTGCAACTCATTATGTTTTTGCTGCAGTTCATGCAATTGACTGGTTTGATCATTCAAATTGCTCTGAATCTGTTGGTTTTGGGCTTGCACTTGAGCATTCTGGCCTTGTAACTCTTGATAGGTTTTGTGTCTCTCCTGCTCTCTACTGCTGAGCTATTCTCAGCACCCGTGAAACAGTCTACTCATAAGTAAGACTAGTTTCTGGATATCCCATCTATTTTGCAACTCATCGTGCTTTTGCCCCAGTTGATGCAGTTGACTGGTGTTGATTATTTGAATCAATATTTGCTCAATGGTCTTCTATAGTTTGATCCACTTACTGGTAAGAGTCTGCCAGTCTCCTCTGGAGAACTGCGTGCCCAATACTGACTGTCCCTGGCTCAGCATATCCTTGTTATAATGTGATTCCAGGGCTTACAAATGGTTAAAGTGATTGTTAGCTCCTGCATTGTCTTGTCATTTTTGTTGTGTATTGTCTTTGGGTGAGTGAAAATGGGTTAATAAGCTCCATAATAACAGAGAATGCCTCTACATACACACCATGGCCAGTGCTCTTCCAAGATATCCAAATCCTTTTGCATTTTAGCAATAGCAGATTCTTCTGCAAAACTTGGAGCTTTTGGCCCAGTTACCAACTGGGATTGCAACTCCTCAATTTCATTGTTTTTTGTGCCTGGAGCCCATTCTGATGCTTAATATCCTGGTAAGCTCTTTCGAGCTCAGCATTCAATTTCTTGACCTGTTCAGCCAGATTCATAGCTGTTTCCTGTTTTTTTGCAACTTCAACTTCAAATATCTTGTTTGCTTTCAATGTCTGATGTTGCTCTTGTTCCAAATTAACAAATTTGGCATGAAGATCCTCATCTGCAGTTTGCAGTTGCTGTAAAGCCTAGTATACATAAGAGTCCTATCAGATCTGTGCAAACTTCATCAGAGGGATTTATCACCATAATATCCTCTTCATCCTGTAGGACTTGGCCATGGTCTTGGTGGGGCTTCACAGCCTGTCTATATAATACTAGCTGATCTTGAGCATTCTTCAATTCAATGTTCCTATTGTTTGTAAACTTCTTGAAAGATTACTTCTGAGAAAAGTCCTTTACCTTTCATTGAGCTGAGTTTCAGCATTTCCCAGAGAATCTGCCCACTGTTGTGCCAAATCCTCGGCCTTTGTGAGCATCAGTCCAGTGACCTTGTAAGCATCATCCAGTTCCTTATTTCTGCGCTGCAGCTTTTCTTGGTCCTGCTCTAGCATGAATCTGCAGATCAGAAAAAATCAGTGCTCTCAATGGCCACATAAGTAACTAAATGGTTATTACCTGTTATGGAAGTTATTGTGTGCCTGGTACAATTACCTTTTATAGAAGGTGTTGTGACCTATTGTTACTCTATTTGGTTTCAATATCCGGGCAATATCCGGGCCAGTTATATTGTACATTCTCCCCAGTGTAAGTCAAGGAACTTCCTTTTGACTTGTTTCCAACATTCACTTAAGCAACGGAAACGGGTCAAGGGAACGGGAGTTGGGCAATGTGTTGTGTTGTGTTGAGACGCTGAGGAGACGCGCCAGGTCACGAGTGTTTCGGTTGCCAGAGTTGCCGGTTTCCATCGAATGCGGATACACCGAAACAGGTGGTCGGCTATTCCGAGGATCTGGATCACAACTCTAAAGGCGTTCCAAGGTTCTTTCTCAAGAACCCTTTCTGGGAAACCCTAGAGAAACGGGTATCTACCGAGACCTACAAAGGAGTATTATCAAGTTCCGTGCTTGGAACCAAGGGGAGACTTGAGTTGAAGCAGAAACAGGTCGAACGAGATGCAGTGCCGATCTATCGGTGATCGACACACCCTCTGAATAATACAGGGGTGCTGCTGACGGGTTCCTGCCTCGTAATTGGCAAGGGAACATGGCATGCTTGCAGTGGGGAACCAATGGGAGGCGACGCTCGGAAGAACAACCGACGGAAACACGGTTAAAGAGGCGGATAAACGGACTTTTGACTCATTGGGATTGTGTTTTTGGGCTTTGTAACAGTGTCTTGGTGGTTGTATAAGTATCCGAGGGTGTTTCTATGATGGACACAGCATCTTCCCCCAAACTAGTAGGCTATACGCTTGCGCATTGGGTTGATCTGGGATCCTTGGCGAACGCACTCTTATAGAGTAGCACTATTAGTTGAAATCTTAATTGTTTCTGAATCATATATTATTCTGGAAACGCACTTGGGCTTTGCCTGGAAACTGTCTGAACTCTGAGAATCTGTTGGAACTGGGACTCTGTTGAAAGAAACATTATTGTTGTTGTTTGCGGAGCGGGTTTCAGAAAGTACCGTCAAGGGAAAGCTTTGGAAACGTGACTGCTGGCGTTGCTCAGAAAGTACCTCTTTAGGGAAAGCTCTGTGAACGTTCTTGGCCTATAAACTAGGGGCCTTACTTGAGTCTACGGGACTACTTTAAACTTGTTTCTCTGTCGCTTGGACATACACACATGCTGCAAAGCTATAAATCTACTTTGTTTGGAAACAACGTTTCCACTGTGGCTAGAAACACGTTCTACGCAGTTTGCTCTACTGTCTCTTTGAGATACAAAACCTCTCTCTACAACCTTTACAAGGCCCTGTACTAGGGGCTGTAACTCGTCGGGATCTTTGGAAACGTGCCTATATTGCTGTTTGATTTGTTGGTTGGTTGTTGGAACAATCTCTGGATTGTTTCTGTGCCGCTCTCGAGTCAAGTAGGGTTATTTGTGTGTTTCTTGTATAGGTTCTGAGCACATCAATCAATGCGAAGCAGCTTGCCCTGTTCAACGAGACGGCGACCATCATGGTACATTGTACTGCCTTAATCAGAGTTTCCTCTGTTAACACATTCTCTTTGCACAGGCCAGCCTTTTCCCGTATGCAGCATTGATCGCTACGCAGACTCCCATTTACAATGCCTTTTGTCATTTCGCCAACAAGTTCCGCGCTTTCTGGGTTCCCCAAGGTCGTCAGGACCCTCCCCAGCTGGTTAAAGAAGTGCTCCTCTTCCTCGAGGACCTTCTGAAGCTCCGCAACCGTGCCAAGGTCAACAAGACTACCTACCGCCAAGAGAATCGCCGGGGAAAAACACCGTGCGGAAAAGGAGGAGGCGCTCATGGAGGTCCAGGCGACCAAGAAGGTGCGCCTGTTTTTATCCTATCATCTTTTGCTTCTGCTTACTCCTACCGTTTAAGGTTAAGAAGAGCAAGAAGGGCAAAGCACCTAAGGAAGACGCCGACAACGGCGAATCCGTTATTGCAGATGTAGATACCTACATGGATGATGTTTCTATTTCCTAGGTATTAATCCGTCTTTTGATATAAATCTTTCATAATCCTGTGTTAACCAATCACCTAATAATACTATATAACTACTCTAATTAGAAGGGCTACATGCCCCCGGTTGCCCCTTCCAAGTAGAAGGGTTTGAAGCTGTTTCCCCCCTGCTGCAGTATATGCTGCAATATATGCTGCAGGTTGTCTCCAGCATATGCAGTATATAGGGACTTGGAGCTTTTTTGGCTCTTGTATCCACGTGATGCCGCCCCCCGCCTGCGCGTCCCCGACATCAGCAGTTCCCAAAAAGGAAATCCACTAGGAACCCTTCAAAAAAATACGGAAAAAATCGGCAAAAAATTGTAAAATAATAACAATAGCCCCCACGTGCTCTGAATGTCTCAAAAAGGAAATTTCTCAGGACCAAGTACGAATCACATTAACTGTCAGCCAACAAAATAATCTACTGAATGTGGGCCAACACGTTACAACACAGCGCGCCGCCCCAGAGGTCCCTCGCGCCTGCCCCTGACCACGTTGGCACGTCTGCGGGGGGCTGCCGACGACATCGCAGTCGCCCCATCGGCGGCAGATCCACGGTGTGAGGTGGAGGGTGAAGGCGACTTGGGCGGGGGGTGCACAGGAGCAGCGGTGGTGCCAGAGGGGGATACGGAGCGAGACAGAGGGGTGCTGTGTGAGGGGGATCTGGAGTGAGGGCTCGCGGGTGAGGTAGATCCACCATCGGTGAGCGCACCCTTGTACATGAGCGCACCCTTGTACAGGGGCTTTGGCTTCGGCCTTGACCCACTCAGGGCGCTGTCCCTGGCCCCACCCTTCGAGGTGCTCATGGCGGAGGTCTTCTGCTGGTTGGCAGCTCGGGTGTTGTTGTCTTCGTGCGGGGGGTGGCCGGCCTTCTCAGCCCTCCTGGGCTTCTTTTTTGCGGTGCGGGCGTTGTCATCGTCCATCTTGCTCTCACGAGCCGGGTGTCTGTGTTTCCCACTGCTAGCGGACTCCAGGGCACATACATCCGCGTTTCCGTTGTCGTCGTAGTCGGCGGCGCGGTGCTTGCGCTTCCCGGCGGCCTTTGGGGCAGGTCTGTTGTCATTGTCACTGCCGCTGTCATCGTTGTCGTCGGCGCGCCGCTTGTGCTTCCTAGTGGCCTTAGGCGCGGGTGCATTGTCTTTGTCGCTGCCGCTGTCGTTGTCGGCGCGGTGCTTGCGCTTTCCACTGGGCTTCCAGGTCAGGGTGTCGTTGTCGTTCTCGCTGTCGTAGTCGGCGCAGCGCTTGCGCATTCCCGTTGCCTTGGTCGACTTGGACGCCTTGTCCCCGTGCTTGCCCTTGCTACTAGCCGCCGCCCCCCTTTTAGCCACCAAGGCCAAGAGCCTCTCGCGTTGGGCCTTCGGTCCCGACACAGCGTCCGACGTCCTCCTGTGCTGGCTGCAATGCGGGCGCTCCTCGTCATCATCCACGCTCCCCACCTCCTCCTCCTCCTCCTCCTCCTCCTCACCCGCATGCTCATCCCCATCGTTGTCGGAGAGCGGTTCTCCAGTCCGCTTACTCCCCGCACACGTCGACTTCCTCCCCTCCCCCGCCTCCTTTCGCTTCCCCTTTCCTCTGCCTTTCTGCTCCTTCTCTGTCGCCTCGCCATTCTCGACCATCTTCTTGAACTCCGAAAGGAGCTGCTTCTTCTGGCTGGCGGTGAGGATGGCCCACCTGCAGGTCCCTGCCTTCAGCGCGTTGCGCAGGGTGCGCAGCGGGCCAATCGCAGACTGCTTGGACATCCGCTTGAAGTCCACGCCCTTCGGCCAGCCAAGCAGCCCGACATTGAGGGCTTCGACAATTGCCTTGACGTAATTCTCGGAGTTCATCGCAATTTTTGTCCCGCCTGTCACCGTTTCTGCAAACCCAGTTAGTATCTTGACACCTGAGGAGAAACGAGTAAGTCCAGCACATACATAGGCTTGTTTTGATCATCTTCGTGCATTCCTTCTGCATGGAGAGCAGCGTCTCAGCTCCCATGTTTCCTCCAGAAAATTTGTCAGTAAAGTGGCATGGGCCAAGATAATACGGGACCTACCTCGCACACGGGTCACACCCCACAGCTCGAAAAGCCCGCTGACGTCTGCGGGGTCCCTCTTCAAAACCTCCCGAAAGAAACTCAGTGCGCCCCATGATTCGATGGTGACAGGGATTGAGCTGTCGTGAACATGGCCACGAGTGAACATGGCGAAGCCGATCATCGCCGAGCGCTCTGCAAGACCTGTAATCTGGGAAGGAGGGTGAGTGTACGAGAATTCCATGTCGGTGAAAGCAACGAACCTCCTCCATTAGGTGCTCTACCATACGCTTTGCATCGGCGCTGGCAGCGAGGTTGTTGGCCCGAGCCCCTCGATGCTTTGTTTCGCGCTTTTCATGGATGCCAGCCACCATCTCCTCCTCCTCCTCCTTCGTGAAGCCGTCCAACATCGAGGGATCTTCTTTGACCATCCGCTTGATGTCGGTCATCAAGTAGCGGTGGCCCACGTCGCAGTCTGGAAACACCCGTCAAAAAAGAACAAAAAAAGACGATAGAAAGGCGGAAAGTATGGACCTTCGTTGAACTGCACCATAAGCGCCAATATCTTGGTGTTGTACAGGCTGACCTTGCACCGATCCTTGAAGCCCGAGGTCGCCTGCATACGGCGGTGGACCTCCTTCAACTTCATCCTGTAGGTTTCAGCCAGCTCCTGCGTGCGCTCCTCGCTTTCCTCCTGCCACTTGTCAAGATCTGCGGCCAGGCCCTGCAGATTCTTCACTTGCGTCCCCCGACACTTTTTCGCCGTTGCACAAGTGTTCACCCTGGCCGCTTCCTCGTCAGCCGATCTTTTTGCACCAATGACGCGGCTGCGCCACTTCCCCCTGCGAGCAATGACCGCTTTGTGAGGGTTGCGGTTACGGTGGGTTGTTGTGCCAAGTCCTTGCCGCTGAGCGTCTTCATCCTCCCACGCGTCGTTGTCGTTGTCGGGGGGGATAGCCATTACACCACGAGGTGTCGGTGAGCCAAGTGTAGAACGAGGTGGAGCCATGCAAACCAGAGAGTGGCCCACACAAAAAGTCGCACTTTGGCAAGTGCACGTGCCAATCCAAGTAAACCCCTGAGGCTGTAAACATTGAAGACACATCCTGAGTCGTTCAGAGTGCCCAAGGCACAAGGTCATAGAGTGCTCAGCAGCAGTCAGAACCCAAGTGCCGACAGACCGCAGCCAGTGGGAATAACCAGACTCCCAGTCCACTGAGATTCAGAGCAGTTCGCACCCAAGACGTCCAGAGCGCGCAGCAGCGTGGTGAGACCAAGACAAAGAAAAAGCAGAGATGGTGAGAGCAGAAGAAAGAACATGACGGCAGACGACATGACGGCAGACGCTGGGAAATAAAAGAAGGCTTACGGCGACTTGCTAAACATAGAGATCCAACATAAGTGATTGACATGCTGTGCGGTGGGAAATGATCACTAACCGCCGCACCACCAGTAACTGATGGTGCAGCGGTTTTGACCGTCCTCTTAATATTACGATAATAAGCAGGGTCTTCGCAACTGCTGCATCATCGGCTACTTCTTTGGTCCAATCCCTTATACGGTCTTTTTTTTCTTTTCTTGTCTTTTCATCTCATTGGCGCGAAATTCTCAAGTCAACTCTTAATAATTTCTCAAGCCAAAATTTGTATAACAAAAATACAAAAGACACTTAGCCAGTATATTCAAGACAAGACATGGTGTGAACAAGAAACCGAGTAAGTACGATCCTCCATTGGTCCCCCGCCTCAATCCGACCCAGACCTCCTGCCCGCCGACAAATACCGCACAGCGTCCTGATAGTCGACCACCTGCACTGTGTCCGTGTCTGCCATTTCCTCCATGGTCTTTTTTCTGAAAAAAACAACAGAGGTCAGTCTTGCAGGCTGATAAACCCCGAAACGCGCCACTTACGCGTCTTTGTAAAGCTTGTGGCTCGTCTCGTTGTACAGAAATGGCAGCCGTGAGCCCGCGGGCTGAGCCTGGGAATGGGGCACTGCAGATGCTGAGCCCCCAGGCGTGCAGGCACGGGCTGCTGCACGAGGCAACGGCGCAGAGGCACCGTTTGCCGGGGTGGGAGCAGGGGCGCGGCGGGGGAAGCGCAATGCTGGAGGCGCTGCACACGGGGCGGACGCGGACGCGCCTTCCAGGGACGTCAGCGAGACGGAGGACACCGAGCTCACTGAGCTAGACAAAGCCACAGAGGGCGTCTCGCGCGTTTTCATGGGTGTGGCAGTGGGGGTACGCTCGAGGATAGGTGCAGGGTCTACCTCCATTTCTAAGGGCGGGGTGTCGTCCCTGAAGAGCGGCAGCACAAACTCCTTCTTGACAGGGGTGCGACTCGGAGCCCAGCCTGGCGGCACGGAAACGCGTGACAACTCGCGCTTTGGGGGAGGGGTGGCCTTCGGCGCCGTTTGCAAAGGGGTGTGGCGCACAGCAGCGCCGGCGGGGGTCTGGCGCACAGGAGCGCGAGCGGGGGTCTGGCGCCCAGAGGTTGGTGAGATCGAGCGCACAGACGACGTGCTGTCGTCCTCACTGCTTGCTGATGCACCATCGCCCTCGGCGTCCAGGACCGCGTTGCCGTTGTGAGCATGACGCAGAATGCAGTTCTTTGCCCACTTGTTCCGAGCATCGTTACACGTGAACAAAATATAGACCTTGGCAGAGCCCGCTGCCTACGCATCGTGTCACTCTTGTGACACTTATCACACTTGTTTACCATGCCGCCCAAAAGCACCATCCATTGGCAGCGGTCCACCCTGGGCAGGCTCTGTATTCTGGGCTCCCAGTTGAAATCAAACAATCGGCCTGGACGTGCTCCGCTCCCCAAGACGACTCTGGGCCGCAAGGGAATCAAGGACTATCGCCGTGCCGAAGACAGTCGCTGCAAACCCGCCTACAGCGTGGGTTCCTTTGTTGGAAAATCGGGGCTTGGAAAAAAACTGACGGTTCTTGTATGATCTGTAGACATGGACGTTGACAGCCTTGAAGGTCTCCAGCACCTCCAAGGCCTCGCAGAAGGCGAAGATTTCGACCTGAATAACTCAAACACCCCCAATATGGTGAACATGGGTGGTGTGTTGAATGGCTCTGAGCGTATTGAACTGAGCCACGCCGGTGGGGAGCTTGGACCCTTGGAGGAAGATCTGGCGGAGGATACCGATGATGAAAGTTCTGAGGCCAAGACGAGATAGGCTGCGTACCTGTTTTTCTGGTCCCGATGGCTTTTGGCATGCTTATTCCTTCAATCATTCAGAAAGGCCGAAGATTGGAGGACGCGCCATGATCGTACGGAGCGGCGCAACCTTGCATTCGAGTCACAGGTACCTGACATGGTTAGCTCGTACATCCGTTACTGTACAGAACAAGCCACTGTCGGAGGGCCTCTATGTGCGCCGCGGGACGAGGAGGAAACACCGGTGCAGGAGGTTTATGAGATTCGGGTGGTGGATATGTTCGGTAGGTTCTTTATTGGCAAACAGTTTCAATTTTTGACGATGTTGTCAAGAAACATCGACCGTCAAAGTGAAGCTCAAGCCCACGGAAAACAGGATAGCACCTGCCCTGGTGCGGGAAGGATTGTTTCCTTGCACACCATGGGAGCTCTCCGTCGCGATCCCCGTTCGCATCCTTGAGGTGTACCGCATTCAGCACGTGCGGTGCCCCCAGCTGGCAATTCAATCCTTCGTGAAGAGTCTTTGTGATATGCATGGGGTGATGGGTCTCTCTTCTCATGATCTGCCGCAGCTGATTCTCGACGCAGGTCGCATACCGCCCATTTTTGTGCCAGCAATTTTCTATCGCGTACGACCTTTACCTTGATATTCACCGGCGGGTCGATGAGCGCGTTATGCTTCTGCTGGGCCGTGACTCCAAGTGGCGTATGAAACACGTGTGCCCCGCCCGCATGTACAAGCTCAAGGGCGAGGATAAGTTGATCTTCGACATGCTTACGACGATGGACAGGAACGACTCCCTCAAGCGTGTCCTTCAACGAAGCAAGACCTCTATGGCAGATGACGAGGGGGACGAGCCGGTGCTTGGGCGGTCAAAGGAGCGGGTTGACAACAGGGACGCGAGCGATGGCTACATGTACCCTCGGGAGAGGGTAGAATGATGGGCGAAGACTTGGCTCGCTGAGGTATTACCCATGCAGTCGGGGAATTCGGTGAGTGGCTACTGCGAAAGATACCCTGCAAGACACTGAATATTCACAGGGGGCGGACAATCCGTGCGCTGACTGATGGAAGAATATGATTGAGGATGTGACGTCAAAAATGTGGGGTATATTCGACGAGACGGGTATCTTTTTGGCGTTGTGTCGAGATGGCTTCGTGCTGGTGATCGTGGACATGATCAGGAGCGGCGAGCTGTGAGTACCTTACCAACAGCCTGGGTTCTATGCTAACGGGCGGCGTTGAAGGGCGAAGTACCCGCTGGCAATTGTGGAGGAGCTGCTCAACACGTTTGGTATGAACCTCGGCGCTGGGTACAATGTTGGCTGCCACTTCGGGGCAACTGTCGCGAATAGCGAGCTGGGGGAGAAAGCGAGCAGGAACAACCTCAAGTGCCTGGTGGGCTCCTTCCACGGCCAAGCGCACAACCGGCTGTGCCAGCTCAGCTTCCTCACCACCTATGTCGAGGGAATGGGGCTGGAAGACCTCGAGGGTTGCGAGCGTTACTTCTCGCAGTCAAACGGTCTCGCCAAGTCTTGCCAGTATGCGAGTCGCTTCCATCGCCAGCAGGAAATCACAACGTACGCAAAACATTTCGACTCTTTTGAGACGTATGCCAATCTCAGTAAGTCCTCGTACCGTACGCGTACCGTTGTTAACAAATCATCTAGGTAAATGTCTAACCACAAAATACCACCAGGCGCTCGCCATCCTCAAGACAGAGCCCGTGCTGCTGAACTGGATGTCCCAGGAGGGCATGGACAGCTACTCGAGGTTCCACAACTGGTTACGGGAAGAAAAGGACTACCTCCTCAGCCTCAAGGACGCCCCTAAGACAGATGTGGAGACGTTCGAGATGGAGTATGTCCAGAAGTTGGTTAATCTCAGTGCGAGCGAGTGCGGCCTCCCTTTCTGTGTTTTGTCAGGGTCTTTAACATGTCCTAGGGCAAAGTACACCGTCCTGCTGGCGGACGCAAGGTGTGCGAGGGCTGATGATGCAGTGTCCGTGCCAGGCACTTCGAAGGTGGAGCTGGTGAGGCAGCACGGGAAGGAGAAGGTGGAGAGGGACTTGGAGAGTGTGCAGGAGCTGGAGAGGCAGCTGGAGATTGTCGATCGTTGGACGCCAGTGTCACCGAGATGGGAGTCCACCACCGTCGCTGTCAAGAAGCAGAAGTACAGGCTTGCTCTGGATGCGCTCGAGCTGCTTATCATTGAGCGCATCTTCGAGCTTACGAAGATGAATCAGTCGCAGACAGGTACGTAGCCTCCCAGGGTGAGGTGGTGGAAACTGTGCTAATGGGCTTCTCCGGGTAGGCTACAAGATGCGAAAGCATATTGTGAAGGCCCTGCAAGCGCGGTCCAAGGCGGTGAGGAATGCCATTGACTGCTATAACTCGGCCGCCTTGCTCCTCGACCCCCCAATGCGCCAGCTCACCTGGGAACAAGTCGTGGAATATGTGTTTCTCATGGATTTTGACATCCTGCGGGATACCCGCACGGAGATCCAGTCGCGGCCATGGACGCGCCCTGCCTACTGGCTCGCCATGGACCGATATTTCAAGATCTTGCGTGCGAGGGAGGAAATCCGCCGCCTGAACGTCGAGATTCCCCATGTTGTCACCTGGATTCGTGACGAAAACCGTATTCTGCGCAAGAGGCTGAGCTGAACTCTGTGGAGGGGAAGATGGAGGAGGAGGCGGCAGTGGACCAGGGGATGGCAGTGCAGGTGCGGCTGTACCGAGAGCGTCGGGGACGCTTTGACGAAGCGCACATGCAGAGGTTTTGGGCGTTGGCAAGGACAATTCCCTCTGTCTAGCTTGACACATCTTGCAAGTTTTAATATACCAAGATATGTCTTGCTCCATTTCGGGCCACCAGAACCTCAACTCGATCATAGATTTGGTCGCGAAAAGGCCCTTATGCCCTAAACTGTCATGAGAAGCCTTCATCATAAACATGCGGTAGCCTTTATCCACCACTAGCATATGTCCCGAGTCTTCTCCCCTGCGGTAGAGCTGCCCCTTATTGTCAATGAAGAACTGCCTCGCATTGCTTATGAAGCGACGGTACTGTTTATGAGTATAACCAGCAGGCCGTGTTAACGGATCCCTCAACCATCTCTTCAAGTCAGTTAATTGTTGATCCTGAAGCTTTCCACTTTCAGTTTGATATTCCTCTGGATAAGGCTCTCGCTTTTCTGGGTCGTACTTGAATTCTAGTTCAGGAAGCAACTTTTCTTCCTCTTGAGTCTGGCTCATGAGGTATTGCGGCATGATTAATCCCTCAGCCACATAGGCTTCCTTAATCGTCCGGTTAAGCAAAAGTTGCTCCATATTTTCGAACTTGCACTGCGACTCAAACTCCACGAGTGCCTTAGAAAAGTTCTCATCTCGTCTTAGGCCTGGTTCAGGTATCTCCTGCAAATAACCACCTGAGTGTTGATTTCCGTTTTAAAGTCCTCGAACTCTAGCGGCTGCGGGATTTCCTCATCCCATTCTGAATGGTTTTCCGGTGGAGGGTTGTCTTTGTACCCAATACCAGGATTCTGATATACTGGGTCCCCAGGCTGCCACTTCCATCGAGAAAGCCCATCAGGCGAGAAGGTTAAACCGCGCACATGCTTTAATTGGAAATGGAACATTAAAATTTTTTCAATCCAATGATTAATTGTTGCATTGGGCCCCATCCCTGGATTGCTCAGCATGCCTTCAATATACATGGCATCTGTTTCAATGACCAGTCTCCAGCAACCCAATCACCAATATTGCATATGCAGAAGTGCCCTTAGTAAATCATACAACTCCCTCTTAGGTTGGGAGAACCTAGAGACCAACCGCCATCCATGAGGTGTCCACAGCCATTACTATGTCGGGATCCCAATCATAGTTTAGTGGTTTCAGGGCATCGCAGTTTTTCACCGCGTGTTTAACCTTGTCCATGGACTCTTGCTGCTTATCTCCCCACTCAAATTCTGTTGAGGCTCTTAACAGGGTAGTTAAGGGTCTCACCATGACTGTGTAGTCTTTGATAAACATCCGCATGGTACCTACAACTCCTAGGAATTGCCTGACTTCCGAAACATTTTCCAAGGGCGGCCACCTATCAATAACCCCAATCCTGTCTTCTGAAGGCCTTCTCCCCTCGAATGAGCACATGTGCCCAACGACTGGAAAGATCTCCATACACAACAAGGCTTTTAGTCCTGATAAAGTTGCCCCGCAATATTTCAACCGTTGAACAACCGATTAAGGTTGCTAAAGTGCTCCCAAACAACACGTCTTATGCCTGGATTCTCGGGAATGACTTCTTGTGAGCCATCTGGCAACATATATCTACTCCCAGGTCCTCTTACAGGCACATCATCGAGGTATCTCATCTCTGAGAATAAACATTACATCGTCATGGAATATTGGAACTGAATTCGTCCAACCCTGCGGAAGCTTAACCAACCGCAGGGCACCGAACGGAGTCTGGAATGTCGTGAAGTCCCTCGAGTTCTCATCGAAGTCCCGGTGATCATATCCAGAATACAAATCCAGGTCCGCTCCACAGGCTCTGCCTGCAAAGTGATTTGCTAGTTCTTCCGTTGCCAGTGGTATTCCCGAATGAGCAATAGTCACGGCGTTTAAAGGTTCTAAAGCATGAACAAGGCGGACGGATTTCCCATCCTTCTTAATCACCCCAAAGAATTTCGAACAGTAGGATGAATTAGAAGGTTCATAGACTCCAGTGTCTATTTTATTCTTATCACTGGCTTCGCTCCTGCTGACGGGAAGGCAGAGAGAAGTGGACAGAGTGATGATTAACGAGAGGTTTAAACGGTTTTTGGGGACAAAATAAATTGTGGACCTAAAGCCCTCAGGCCTGTCCTCTAAGAGGGCCAGACCCAAGCCGGCTAACAGAGTACTTGTACGATAGGTAGCTAGAGATAATCAGATAAAGTGAAATAGATAGCAATATGTAGGGATGGTGGGTGGGGAGACTAAAGTACTAGGACGAGTAGTTCCAAACTGCGAGGCAGCTGTGTAAGATGGCGGATGCATTCACCGCTGCGCTCGCAAGGTTTATATAGGGATTGTAACAATAAGTAGTATCGTAACAATAGAAAATGTAACAGCAAGAATTAAGAGATCAAGGGATAGATGAAACAACGAAAGACAATAGTTGAAACGCACGCCGCTTGACCATTGACCACGTTTAGTTCGTACCTCACTACACACCCAATCACCCTACAGAACTCCTCTAACTGCCCACGCGGAATGGGTATGCTCCTTTCTACCCAGACCTTATGGTCTATCACCGGTATTTCTACCGGCGGGAAGAAATCATGTCTAAGACTTCCTTGTTCCGAGTCGTCCCAGGCAAAGGCTATTTCTTGAAGCATCATAAAATGGTGCATCAGTTTACGCTCTTCTAACCATAGAAAGTCCCCAGCGTGGATCTTATCAATGATCTCCTTCCTTTCAGCCGTGTACCTGCCGGTTGGGGCGAACTCGGCTGGATTCGGCGACAAATCAGGCATGCCCTCTAAAGGGTCCCCTGTTATTTCCCGCTTAATCCGGAACCGTTCCGGTAATTCCCCATATATAGGCCTAGTCTTTAACGCGACTGGCTTATATTTCTTAGTGGCTAGCACTCTGACTGTCTTGACCCCTTTATTCCAGATCCAAGGAGAGGGTTGAACCTCTTCCTCAGGCTCCCTAATAAAGTTGGCCTTTTCGCAACACAGGCACCAGACATCGGGGTTGAACTCGTGCCTTGGTTTCTTTACTTTGGTCGACCTAGCTGTTGGGATACCTAGGTACTCTGGTAGGTCCTTCTCAAAGGTAAACACCTGATGTCGCAATTTTGCGTCCTGCCCGCTTGATGGCGGTGCTGCGAACTCGTTGAGGAGTTGGCAAGCGCTCACATCCTGATTAAGCTGTTCGCTCTCTCTGGACGCTAACAGGTATGCCGTGTTAATCTCATCTGCCGTAAACGAATTGCCATTACGGGGTTCTAGGTATCCCTTGATTTCTAGATCCCCTGCCAAATTAAAACCCACCTGAACAGCCAACTCTTCTCCCTGATTAATCAGTTCCTCGAAGGGGCTCGAAAACCCGCCCTGCTAGAGGCTGAATTTTCTTCGTTCACGCTTCCTGTAATAGGAGAAGCGTCCTCATCAGGGACTTCTTCAACCGTTGGCGGCATATACGTCCCTCTGGCCCATGTGACCATCGAGCTCTTACGACCAGAATTGGGATCCGTGATCGTGATCGTACATTCTCCATCAGGCTGATTAGAGGATGCCAACTTAGTTAACACCTCCAATGGTCTACCCAGGAGTATATCATACGCCGGGCTTTCCATATTATGTACCTGAAGATGCGCTGACACGTCCCCAAACTGAAACAACACATTTTTGGCTAGACCCTCCGACTTTTTAAGAGATCGGTTGGCCGCCTGCATAGTGATCTGTATGGCTGGGTCCCAAGTTAATCCCAGGCGCCTAGCTACTGCTTTGGCCATTGAGACTATCATGGATCCTCCGTCTATGACAGCTTCTACGCGTTCCTTTCCATTAACCGTGGGGAAGATAACCCTAATCGGCTCCGAGTCGTTTGCCACATATGCCGCTTTGGCCACATGGTAGACTTGTTTAGGTGCCTCTCCAGGTTTAAGCGAATTGAAGTACTCCATTAAAGGATCCATTATGATTAAAGATCCCTCAGGGATCCCTTCTTTATTCGGGGGTGCCAGGAGCATAGTCTCGAAGACTTCTACTGTCGCAACGTCAACAGCATCGTAATCAAGGCCTTCTCCTAGATCATCCATTAGACCCGGAAACAGTTCCAGTGTAGATTGTGGCGATTTGAACTTTAGTTCTCTTTGAGAAGCAAACTTTACAGGTCTACAAATTGTATGGATAAAACTTGCTCGAATCTGTTCTAGGTGCAATCGCAGATAGACAGACGAGATTTTATGTTCAGTGGTTTGTGTGATGTGGGTCTAGGTTTGGAGATAATACTCCGATGCGTAGCGCAAGTGATTCTTTATGAATCCCGATTCCAATAGTATCTGCGATTGTTAATCCTTGCGAGATTACAACCAATTGTCGAGTCCAATCTGTTTCCTTATATTCCACGCGTATGTTCCGTTTATCCAATATGTCCACGTGCCGTTTATAAAGATCCAAATCCAACACAGATCATATTCAAACAGGGAAAACAAACGAAACTTGGTATAGCTTCTGGGTGTCTCCGAATGAATGCCTACTCGACCGGTTAAGCATGAAGTCTAGTAACTTTGCGTCCAACAGGTGGGGTGAGATTCACCGGTCTTCCTCCCATACCCATCCACTTAAATACTTTACAGGATTCTAAATATAAACGAGACAGATACAAACATGCAGTAGGGTTCAGGGTATATGACTAGTGGTATGGCAGCTAGCCGATGAACTCCTGTCAGATATCAAGCGATTAGTAAAATTGAGAGAGATTTATAAGAAATCAACGAGCCAAGCTTAACGATGAGTCAAGATCTACATCGCTTAGCATGATCGTGATGGGATATTGTTGATGTGTCAACTTTTAGCTGACTTCCTTGTCAGCACTCTGTTACCCTCCTTGGTAACCATCCATTTCAATTGGTCCCACTAAGTGATTTGTCTGAAAACCGTGATAGCCATTGCTTCCCAGTACCCGAGTATGGTTTCTTAGTCAATTGGTGGATCGACCAAGTCCAGCCTTCTCTTGGCAGTCCTGAAGATGTCAGATAATGTCCAACAATAATCCCTCTGGTTCAGAAAGATAATCCCTCGTAATACACCCTTAGTCAGGGATGTGCAGTAGCCCCAATCCGTTTCCAGGATGGTAAGGCACTTTCCGTGATTGCTCCATTAGCGACTTCTCACGTCAACCCATTACCAGGATCGTTGTCCAGCGCCTTTCTAATGGTTCGAGACACATTATATCCCTTTTAGCTAACTGCTCAGGTCAGAATTAGCCCTTGTGAGATGACATTGTAATGTAGTGAAGTACATCATAGTATGTTGCAACTCGAGCAGATTTGAATAAATGCCCGGGTGCCCCAGTACCAGGTCTGTCAGTGGCCAAGGCAGTGGTCCAGGTCCAGGCCACGCCCTTTTTCGTCAGGTTGAAAAGCGGCTGAGTGATGTTCGCCGGATGAACCTCTGGTAGAAGTTCGTGAAGCCGAGGAACTGCTGCACGTCCTTCTTGTTCTTGGGTGTGGGCCAAGCGGCGACACCGGCGACCTTGACGGGGTCCATCTCAACATGGTTGTGCGAGATGATGACACCAAGGTACTTGATTGTGGACTTCTCGAACTCGCCCTTCTCCAGCTGGAGGGAAAGGTGGTGCTCCCGGAGCCGACGGAGCACCTCTTGGACGATTCGTGGTGACGGGCAAGGTCAGAATGCACGATGACAATGTCATCCAGGTAGACCATGACGTCTCTGGACAGAATCAGGTCTTGGAAGATGTCGTTCATTATCATCTGGAATGTGGCCGGGGAGTTGGTAAGGCCGAAATACATCACCAGCGGCTCAAAGAGCCCCCGGCCTGTACCGAACACGGCCTTCCATTCATCACCTTCCCAGATCCGGACATCGAGTTTCGTGAAGAACCGAGCTCCTTTTAACCGGTTAATAAGATCGTTGATTAAAGGGAGCGGGTACCGGTTCTTCACGGTCATCGCATTGAGTGCCCGGTAGTCCTGGACGAACCGGAGGGCACTGTCCTTCTTCTTAATGAAGAAGACCAGGGATGCCATTGGAGACTTCGACGGGCGGATGCAGCCGGTACGCAATCCCTCCGAGATGAAGGCATCAAGCTCCTTCTGTTTGAGCGGGGAGATCGGGTAGACCTTGCAGTTAGCTGGTTTCGCATCCGGGACAAGCTCGATGGCGTGATCCCACGTCCGCCTGTCCAGGAGAGAGTCAAAGGACTCCCGGGCAAAGACGTCTGAGAAATCTGCAGCCCAGGATGGGACCTCGGTTCTGGCCGGTGCGGAATTCTGTGTGTGAGCCTCCGCGAGACGCTGCAAGATGGTGCTTCTGGCGCAAATCTCTTCGGCTGGGGTGAACACAGTGTAGAGGATGTGATCACCCTTTTCAAGCTCGTCGTCGTCATCGTCATCTTCCGAGTCCGGGGTGAGGTCTGGAAGGTCGTCGTTGTCGGCCGGGTCATACCCATCGTCTCCGGACCACTCTTCCGAGTCAACAGCGCAGATAGACGGGGTCGGGCCTTCACATAGCTGCCGGAGGATCGAGGGGGCGAGCTTCTTGTTCTTCCCAGCAGCCCGTAGCTCATCCCGGCAGGTGCGGCATCCGGTTGGGCAGCGCGTCATGCGAACCTCCTTGGTCTCCCAGTTGATTTCTGGATTGTGTTTCTGGAGCCAGGAGTAACCGGGGATGACGTGCTGCTTCCCGAGCCGGGTTACAGTGAGCTGGATACGCTTGGAGTGCCCCTTGTAGTCGACCACCATATCGACTACGCCGGTGATGCCACCCACTTGGTTCGGGCTGCCGTCCATGTTGAGAACTGGGATGGGCTGCGAAAGACGCCAGACTGGAAGGTTGCAGGAGATGACGTACTCTGAGTCGATGAAGTCTCCGGTCGCTCTGAAGTCGACCAGAGCTTTCACCGACATCCAGGCAGTGGTCTCGACAGACTGCAGGTCCAACAGGATGTGCAGGGAATTTCGGCCTTTGACCGAGTCGATGACATACTGCTGGGTAAGTCGCTGTTCCCACTTCGGGCGATGAACACGCCAAAGCGAGCCTGTCCTCGTTCCCAGCTCGGGGACAGGGGCCTCCATCACTGCCCTCGTTCCCGGCTCGGGGGCAGTGCGGGTTTCCGTCTCCAGGATGGAAGGAAGAGTCTCGGTCACTTGGACAGAGACAGGGACGGGGGGTGCACCTCTCGCTACTACCTCAGACTCAAATGTATTGGTATTATCTGAATACAAGAGGGCATAGCGATTAGGGGATGCGACCGAGGGCGCATTGCTCACTTGGCCGGAGTAGGAAAACCCGCTGGGTCCGGGTCCTCATGTCCAAGGAAAGTGACCATAATGCATTATGGTTGGCCGTTATCATGAGCCGTAATGCAATGTGGATGGACTTTGGCCTATAGGCCAACTATATACACATTGCATTGTGTCCATGAAGACGGCACCTTTCTGTATCGGGCACCCGTCGCCGTAGATATATCCCTCCGTCCCCGTCGGCATCCACGGCATCCACGTACAATTATTATATTGTTGTCCAAAATGATCTCGAACGGAGACTCCCATCAAATTCGTCCATTTCGGGATACTTGGGCTTCCATCAACAAATATTTCGGTGCTAAACGACTCTACATGAACAAACTCGGCTAATGGTGGTCGCCGTGTCGATCCCCTGCGCAAGCGAGCATCTCAAGCACCCAGCAATGTAACAGCCCAGCATCGCTGCATCCTCGAGCCACGACATCGTCGTCCAAAAAAGGCAACTCACTCAATGACCTCGTCGTCTCCCTCGTCCTCGTAATCCGGCACACCCTCCTCTTCGGCATCGTCCCCTCCGTCGTCGTCGTCGTCCACACCGTCCACCCCCTCGTCAAGCGCCACTACAACGTCCTCGCCGGCCGCGACGGTCTCACGCGCCAGATATGCGCGCCCCCGTTCCCGAATTCGTGCCCATTTCTTCATCAGCTGGGCACAAGTTTCGGCCTCGCGAGCCGTCTGCTCTTGCGCATATGCTGCCAGTCCATCCTGCAGTTCGTCGTCAACCGTCCCTGCGCGCTCCGAGCCTCGCGTGACCCATTCCGCCGCCGACCACCAGCCGTACTCGATTGTACGGCGCATTTCCTCCTCCACCAGTACCACGTCCTCCTGCCAATGCCGCATGCGGGCGTAACCTTTGCACCATTCGACGCGCAGTGCTAGGATGCATCTCAGTATTGAAATAATGTTGTGGGTGTCCGTGCTTACCTTCGACCAGCTCCACCTCTGTCGGGTCCGTAGGCCTGGCCGTATACCAAATCCATGAGAGCGTTCGTCGGCTCTCTCCCAGCGCCACGACCCCCAACACTGCCACACCCCCCTCTTCCTCCACAACTACGTCCTCCAGGTCGTGCACCGTCTTCCGCTGTTCAGCCTCCTCCGCCGTCAGCGCGCGCTCATTGAGCGCTCGGACATCTGCATCCTCCAACACTTTTAGCTCGTGCTCCCAGCCGCCGTGACCCCGTAACCGCATCAACGCGTTGCGCGCATACCGATAGCGCAACTTGGCCTTGTGAATCTTCAAATTCACCTGCCGCAGTACCCCCTGCCCCCTCGTGAGCATCCGTTGCCCCGTGCAATGCCGGAGGCGGTAGCGGTTGGTCATTGTGCGCGTGCGCAACCCCTGCCGCAGCGCGTGCAGTGCCTCCCGCGCCTCCCCGACTCGCAACTCCTCCTCAGCTGCCGGTAATCCCACCGCACACGCTTTCACACGCTTTGTCTTGTCCGCGATCTCCGACGGCATGAAGAGCCGAATGGCCTCCGCGTTCCGTTCCGTCTCTGAGTCCCAAATCGCCCGCTGTACAGCCGTCAGGAAACGCCGGAGGTTGGGCATGTACGTGCGCTGCAGCTTGCGAAACGCGCGTATACGCTTCAGCAGGCCTGTTCGCCGCTTCAGAATATCGAGGGCCTGGGCGTCCGTTGGGTTGGCGACCGCTTTAACATCAATGGTAAGATGTCGCCTATAATTGACATCAATGTCCGTCTCTCAGTGTACGAACCCAAGCCACTTACTGGGACTCCTCTATCTCCAACCCCATCAAGAGGAAGGTGCTCGGGGTGTCCTCCCGCTCGACCTCGTCCCCCTCCCCACTCCGCAGCAGCTCCTCTTTGGCGAGCTTCCGTCGGATGTCCTGCATCGTCATCACTACCCACATCAAATCAGTCAGTCCGTCGATTCACATGTAAGAATCCCGTACCTTTCTCCTTCAGCTCGAAGGGAGATTCCGTACCATCCTTGTGCTGACGCGACTCCCACTCATGTACCCACTTCTTCCAGCTCTCTACCAGCTCAGGCACCGTTTCCCGCAGCGCTGCGTCAAACGCCTCGAACGCCTCGCGATGGATCTGGCCCTCTTTCACGTTCTCGGCCATCCGCTGGGGGAATAACCGCCGCCAAGCCACCGTCCGACGCCAGTTGTGGAAACCAAAGAGATCCTCGAGTGTTGATGCCCGCGTGCCGAGACCCATCATCTTCGTTGATGCCGCCGCTCCGTTCGTAAACTCCCAATTTTGCTCCACGGTCTCGCCATGCGTTCGTCCGGCGCCCCACATGTAATGGAAGGAGAAGGCGGAATGACACGCAATCTGGTGGGGAGGGAGGTGGAAGTTTGGTACCTTGAACCAGACACGCAGCCGCTCCACGAGAAGGGTCATCCCCTCGGGCATATTCTCCATCCGGGACCAGAAATTCTTGCCGTATTGGCAAGCGATGTCGTACGAGAGGATAAGGTAGAATATTATCATGTTGAGGAGGGCCGAGAGCAAAATAAAATCCATATTGCAATACCTGCGCCGTCTTCAGAATCAACGCAGACCAATTAAGAAATAAAACGGACCGTTCGCCAAGCTGCAAATCACCGATACCATTCGGCCGCCACATGTTGTGACGCGCACACGTCACCCCGCCCACCCCAGTCGTCCGCAAGCCCTTCACTCGCTTTCGATTTGCCAGGAACAACGCCTGGAACCCCGAGCAACTCGAAATCTCCTCCTCCGTCACATGTCCACTCAGGAACTTCGTATATTTCTCGTGATTGACAAAGTAGCCGCACCCATCGTTGAGGATCAGATCTTTTCCAACAGCGCCGACGTTGCGATTGATCAACCGGAAATTACAGTCTTGTGCAACGAATAGAAAGTACTTGAATCTAAGGAACACTGAGCCTCCATGAAATAACGTCTTGACGGGGAACACGTACCTTAAATCCTCAGGCATTTCGTCCCAGTTAATTCTGTCCCACCCATCTGGGAGATTCCTACCCGGCTGCGGGCACGCGCGACATTGGAGTGCGAGCTCGCCCTGGCTCGTTCCGTTCACCCCCGAGCGATTGTGGCCTCGACCGGCGCGTTTCATCATCACGGTCATCCGGTATTGCCGCACAATATGCCGAAAGGCTCGTCGGCGATCCTACAGAGAGAACGGTCAGTAAACTCAAGTGGATGTGATGTCGATGAGCGCACCGCGACAGGGTTCAGCCCATCATTGTTCGATAACAACTCCAATGAGCGTAGGAAATCATGCGTTGAAACCTTGCCCAGGCAATTCAAGAATTGGAACAACCGGACGACCGCGAACATTGCGCAGGTCTTGGGGTCCCGCACAGTCGCCGGCCACCAGCAAACCCGCATTAGCTGCTGCCTCCTCTCAATCTTGCTGTCGCAGTTGCAAAAATTCAGGTCGACGTTGTGCACTCCGGTAACGTCGATGACCGTGAATGTCTTGACGGCCTTCACAGGGTTGCTACAGCCCTTCCCCGGTTGATGGCCGACCTGTACGACGAGACCCAGACTCTTCAAAGAGTGTCGCTCAAAGAACATGCTGTTCCATTCCTACATGTATAGCGTTA
>JARKIC010002143.1:0-75290 GCA_029378375.1 Mycena olivaceomarginata | reverse complement strand
CATAAGAATATGAAACGAGGCATCTAGCTGAGCTTGCCGGAGAAACCACTCCTCTACGGCGTGAGCTTCTCATACCCTTCTCACCGGTGAAGCCGCCGACGGTGGGGTGAGTAAGAAGTGTGCGGCGCAGACGGCAATAACAACGGCGGAAACGCTGGCGAGCGAGTACGTCCGCGGGCATCTGGGTCATAGACGACCTTCGAGGGGCGCTTCTCGACGTCGACGGCCTTGAAGATCTCGCCGGTGAACTCGAAGACACGGGACGCCTCCTCCATGAACGCGGCTTGCCTTTCACCTCGACGTTGTCGCCGGCGCCCGCGTTCATCCCCGCGCGGAACAGTCCTTGATGCGCTTCATCTCGCCCTGGGTCGCGAGCTTGGCCGAGCGCAGCTCCTTGAACGCGTAGAAGGTCAGGCGGCGCCACCCATCGTGAGGCCGTACGCCTTTGCGAGCGCGCGCTGGATGGTCTGCCCGTCGCTGAGGTCGCCGAGGTTAGCGCACGTAGGGTGCGCGAGCAATGGTGAGGGTCGGGCGAGTCGGCGATGGCCTGGATGAGCGCGCGACGTACTTCTCGAGCGCGGAGGGCTGCGCGGCCATCAGCTGTACATGTATCCGGTGGGACTTCACGACGACTCGGACACGCCGAGGAGGTGGGCAATGTCGGCGGACAGCGGAGGGCGCGCGCAAAGCGCGTCGGGTTGTATGTGGGCTCGAGCACTGGGTGATTCTGGTGCCGCTCCAGAGGATCCGTGTTTAGTCGACGCGTACTGTCACAGAAAAGACTCACCGTGACTTTCCCGCGCAGAGAGTCACGAGAGTAATGCGACTTCCTCGACGGGAAGCGCACCCCGGGCTCAACCTCGACGCACACCTCCGTTCGCGCGCATTTCGTCCCACTTGCACTTGCACTCGACCAAAGAGTCCTCGCGCGCCGACGATTCCTCCCGCTTCACTTCTGTCGCCTCCGTAGATGTGGCGCGAACGCGGAAACCGGAACCGGAACCGGACGCAGCCTACGACGACGCTCAGATCCTCCCGCTCCCCAACACGCTGCACACGCAGCCTTCGCGAGCACCTCAGCACCAATCATTGTTGGGCTGCGCGTTGGGCTGGGGCGTGAAGACGGACGCGTAGACGGCCCTGCGTGTGGCGCCCTGCGGTGGCGGGGTCAGGGTCGCGCGCGGGGGCGAGGAGGGCGCGGAGGGCCACGGGGGTGAGCGGACGGGCGACCAGGGTGGCGCTCTCAGCCACCAGAGTTGCCGACCCGACGCGGGAGATACGCGGGTTGCACCAGAACATGGAGGCAACGTCGGCTAGGGTAATATGATCAATGGGGATCGGTGCGCCACACGCGTCTCGGGCCGGGGGAAGAGGATGTGTACGTCCGTCAGCTTGGGGAGGAGCGCGAGCGAGGTGGGTCAGGAGGGCGGGCGAGCGAGCGGCTGGATC
Organism: Mycena olivaceomarginata; assembly: GCA_029378375.1. Classification (NCBI taxonomy): domain Eukaryota; kingdom Fungi; phylum Basidiomycota; class Agaricomycetes; order Agaricales; family Mycenaceae; genus Mycena; species Mycena olivaceomarginata. The sequence continues at coordinate 73,841 of JARKIC010002143.1, read as the reverse complement.
GAAGATAATCTTGAATAAGAAGAGCACAAAGTAATGAAATGCACGTACATCAGCGTGCCCGTACTCCTTCCACTCCCACTCGAACCCAAACTGGTGCAACTTCGCTGGATCGCACGCGCCGAGCACATACCCCACCTCCGTGTCGTCAACCCCGAACCCACCCGGAGGCTCTCCACCCTTCCCAGCACTTCCCGCAGCGCGTCCACACCGACTCTGCTTATCGTGTCCCAATCGGGGTGGTCGACTCCGTCCAAAAGAACCGCAGCACGCGGTGGACTAGGGAATGGGGTGAAACACGCGGTTATGGATGAGCCAGCTCCGCGCGCACGTCGGCGGCGCAGAGCAATCCCGGACACAGCGGCGAGCATTGTGCCCGATGGGCGAGCACGAGAGCAGGGCTCGCGCAAGGTAGGACGTCCGGCATCGAGTAGGTCGATCGTGCTGACCTCATTGGAGGCAACCGTGGCCGGTGTGCACATGGGCACGCACAGGCCGTTCCAGGTTTTGCGCCCAGGAACCGGTTCTGGTGGAACAAATCGCGACGAGAAACTCCGCAGCCACTAGGGCGCAGGTGTTCTCGGTGGAGTTAGCGCGATGGCGGCGGGCGAGAAGCGTGCCATGCGCAGGAGCGGGTGCAGGTGCAGCGGCGGAACACGCGCGGGAGGAGTACACCCGAGTGAATCAAATAGATGAACGGGCGGTCAGCTCCGCGCGCACGCCAGCAGCGCAGAGCATCCCCAGTGAAGTGTCTGGTGCGCGCTGGCGTTCTGCCCGATCCCGTTCTGAGGTGCGATTGTGGCAGGCGAGGACAAGGCCTCCCACGCAAGTCCTCGCGCGTCGAGGGGCGTGCGCGGAGGGCGCAAACACGTACGAAGCCCGTAGAATAGAAAAGGCGAGAACGAGAGCCTGCGACGACGAATGACGTCGCTAGGCGAGCGCGATGACTACGCCGAGTGACTACGCCGAGGTGAATGAACCCTGCGTAGTCGTACGGGACGTGGGACGTGTCGGTGGGCATGGCGAGGCGAGATAGTGCAGTGCTCAGGAGCGGACGCGCGCAGCGGCCAACTGGAAGATTCAGCTCCGCGCTCAAATGGCAGCACGGCGCCCACAGAGGCAAAGGGCGAGGAGGTGGCGCAAGGGACGCGAGGAGCGTGTGGTGCTCGAGGCGCGGACAGAGTCCTGCGTGCCGCGGGGCTGCCACGCATACTGGACGCTTGCGCGCGCCCCAAGCGCGGCGGTGGCGACAACGCGTCCGCAACGGTGTGAAGTCACAGACACCGCTCGGAAGGTGAGGTGGTGCCTCCCACGTGGGTCTCGTGCAGTCGTGGACGGGCGCGCGGCTGCGAGCGCAAGACGAGAGCTACACGATTCCACCGCAACGCTTTCTCGGAGGTGATGTGCCTCCGAGAACGCGCGAATGTGGGGTCGAGGATGCGAATGCGGGCGTCGGGCGCGAATGCGCGACGATCGGATGCACCCATGGTGGATGCCGGGCAACGGAAGCTGTGCCCACTTCCTCGCGCGGGCTTGTGTCGACTGCGCGGGCGAGGGCGGGGGCTCGGGTAAGTCCTGACACCAACCCACTTGGTGCGAGCACCACGGAAGGCGGAGGCGGTTCGCGCAATGGACCTGCTCCATCCGCAACGGAAACAGGAGCAGGGAAAGAGCGGCGCAGCAAGCGCGATAGAAAGCAACGTCCCCCACTCCTGCCTTGGCGGCAATTGGGAGTAGCGTGGGCATGGGCGCGTGTGTGAAGAGGCTGCGAGGTGTGCATGCGCACCAAACGAGAGAGCGCGAGGCAAGGGTGAGTGCGAAGGGAGAGTGGAAGTCGGATCAGCGAGGTGCCCGGTAGACGTTCGAGAGTGGCGGTGGTGCGAGGGCAGCGAAGGAGAGGGAGGACCTGGAGGACGAGGGGCTGGTGTGCGGGAGTACACAGGAGTGGGTGCACGATGTGGCATTGTTAGAGTCGGGTTACTGACCTAGTAGAGGCCCATTTTGTTGTCGGAGGCGGTCGTTCTGAACAAAGAGGCGGGAGTGGAAAGGTCAGTGTGGGAAAACCGGATCACTTGAAACCAAATCAGTTCCGAGCCGTTTTCTCAAATTGAACCTTGAAAATCACCTGAATCGTTTCCGCTCAAGAAAAGATGTGTGTATCCCTAGTAAACAATATAAACTCGTCCATCTCCCCCCGTAAAATACATCTTCATTTTCTTCCTTCCTCTCCGCCTCAAAGTCAGTTTGATCGGATCAAGCACAGCCTCATGGACCTCTACGCCGTCCTCAACCTCGCACCAGGCGAATCTCCCGCCGAGCTCAAGGCAGCCTACCACCGCGCCCTGCTCGCCACCCACCCAGACAAGAGCAACGCCTCCCCCCAACCTACCCCTGACATTGCCGCCATCAAGGACACCTACCATGTCCTCTCCTCGCCCACCCTCCGCGCAAAGGCAAAGGCGGACCAGGACCAGCCTGAAGCGCCCACGCCCGGCGCAGGTCATCTCGCTCGCGGAATTTGACCGAGCAGGGCGACGACGCATGGGCGGATGCGTGTCGGTGCGGCGGCGCGTATGCGATTACTGGGGTGGAGATGGACCGCGGGGTGCATCTCGTTCCGTGCACCAGCTGCTCGGAGGTCGTTTGGGTGGGCTATGAGCTGGCGGAGGAGGAGTAGTGCGGATCGACTGCGCTCTGACTTGCGAATCATCCAATAACTGTCGCCACCGTGCTGCCCAACCCCGCTGCCGATAGACCTCCTCTAGAGGGCCGCTGCCACCGACACACGCACGCACAGCTCCCACCTACCTACAGGTGTGGCGATGCGCGCCCAAACCGAAGGCAGGCGGCTATAATCGCGACACGGCAGGACAAGACGGACTCCTCTCGTCCTGCGTCTTCGGCTCGCCGATCGTCGCAGACATCAATTGTATACCTACTATCATCCAGCATGCCTGGACTACAATAAATAAAAAGCTTGAATATTGCAATCTGATGGTCCATCTACCCGTACGTGCGCTTGCGTGAGCCAGACAAGTAGTTTCCTCGAATCGATTGCTTAATGGCCACGCCGTCGGTTAGCGTGGTCTATCTTTCCTTCAAGCTCCAAAAACATTACGTGTACGCGTTTGACGCGCGTATCATGCTTTCAAGTACAAGAAGCTCTACAGCGAATCCTTCAACTTCCCCCAAGCCAGGCAGCTCAAACACCCGGCAACCCACACCTTCCTGCGCCCGGTCGCCGTCGCCTCTGCAGCCTCCTTCGCGCACGCGCTGCAAAGCATCTGGCACGCCTGCCTTGTTGAACTTGTGCAGCCCCGCAACGACGCCGTCGTCCATGAAGCGGCAAAATATGGACTTGCGCAGCCCGCAGCATCGCCGCCATGTGGGGCTCTGCGGCCGCGCGCGCAAGCCAGCCGAGCGTGTATCCTGGCTGGAACTGTTTCGCCAGGAGGTGTTCGCGGCCGATGAGGCAACGGCACAGGCCGAGCGGGGGCACGGGACGTGCACGTGCCGTCCTGGCACGTGAGGCGTCAAGAGCTGGACCCGTGCATTGAAAGTTAAGATTCGAGAATATTGCCAGGACGTAATAGGCGTGAGTGAAAACAAATCCGTGACAGACTCACCAGTGAGTTGTTATTGCCAGCTACAAGGTGTGCGGTAGTACGCAGCAGGCAGGGCCGCACGCGATGCAGTCGCTCACACGCCAGCACCGCGGAGGTCGAAGGAGAGACCGCAGTGGGGCGCGATCTGCGTCGGTTTGTACGCCCGTTGACGAGCAAGACAGCGCGTTGTCGTACGCGTCGAGCGTCGTGGGGTTGATGCGCGTGCATGCGCGCCACTGCGCGGCGAGGATGTTCATATAGTCGTATTGCGCCAGAGCTGGATGAGCGCGCCGAGGGCCGCGGGCCGGGAGGAGGGGCTGGCCTAGGCATCCCACTCACTGTCATTCAGCATGTGCATAAACTCAAGCAGGACTGAATGCGGCGCACGCACGGGCCGTACAGCCTTCAGCAGATATTCAACAAAGTAGTTGGGGGCTGGCCTGGAATCAGACATTGAGGATGCCATGAACGAAGCTATGTGCTGCTGTATGCATGTGAATAATCCCAATTCAACTTGTGCTATAAAACTATACCAAAACATAAATACATTTACATAAATACATTTTTAGCCAGAACTAAACACAGTACAATTCAGAGATTGGTAAGTAGCTAGGGGCTCAACTCAATTTTCATTGCATCCAAAATCTTTATTGTTCGTCTTCAAGATTCATCCGTTCATCATCCTTCATCTGAAATACCACTAGAGATTTTCAATTCTGCCAGCTTGACCAAATTCTCTCTGTGTTGCTGGTGCACATCCTCTGCCAACACTTGCCAGCCTTTCATCAATCTGTACAATCTGTTTTGCCTGTGATGACCTTTTAAACAGAGGTCTTTGCAGTTTCCCAATGGGCCCACTGCCTTCAGCAGGTCATTGCATCTCTTGTGAATATCCCCAAGTCTGAGCATGCATTCCGCTCTGCTGCGATGCACATCCATCGCAAGTAAATCCCTCCAAAGCAACTGTGAACAGGCTAACAGCAGTATCTCATCATTGTATGAGAGAAATATGTCCCCAAGAATTGAAGAGCTTGATACATGCCAAGTCTATTTGTTGACTTCAGAGACAGTGCCAGAAATAATACTGTCCAGCTGGACATTGAATGTTTTTGCAGGCCAGCAGCTGACATTACCAAGTTTCTCCAAACAGTAGAATATGATATCTGTATATTTTCCTGTCCACAATTTGATACCACCGTTCAAAGATCATCTTCGCTTCATGAACTCTCCTTTGTGGAGATGGAAATGTCCTAGGATGCATCATACCCTGCCAACCCCAGGATCATCTCAGGAGTCTCAAATATGTTTCTGGCTGCTTCCAGGTTCCTCAGCACACTATCCTTTGGGTAACCCATGTGCACACCAAGCTCTGCAATAGTTGAGCAAACATATCCACGAATCGTTACCTTGATCTGTAGGCATTTCCTTGATATTCTGGACATGAATGTTGTATGCTTCAAGGTATTCTGATTTCAACATATGGATCTCTGCCTGAGTCAACCATGAGGTTCTGGTAGGTGTTGCCACCTAATAGTCCACAAAGACCTAGGAGATGCCATGTACCTCTTTGAGAGTAGAAAAACCTTCTGCTATAGTCACCAAACCATCTCAAGCATCTTGCTGAACACTCAGGCAAGTGCTTCAGCAACAAATTTGCCAGAAATTCTGGCTAGCCTCTGTGCTTCAAATGCCTGCAATTGGGCTGTAGAATAATCCACCAATTTGCTCGTTCATTAATGCCAGGTTACCCAATGCAACTGAATGCCTTTTGGGTTACCAGTGGAATGTGCCAAAGATACAGCTGCTTGGCAAAATTCTATGGCTTTGACCTAGTCACTCGCACTTCCCTGATAGTAGTTTGCAATGCAAATGTAAAACCGGCCTATGCAACTTGTGTTAGTGTCATAAAAAGTAAGCCCAACTGAGAAGTAACATTTAAGATCTGGGTCATCAAAGTGCCTCAAAATGGTTCAATCCTTTAGTGACAAGTGTATCTGGATATAGATCATAGTCTTATCCCCCAGCATTGAAATATTTCAGTGATGACATAGGTCCTGAGGTGATGATCTTCTGAGTGTGGAAGAATATTGTGGGCCTGATGAATCAATGGTGTGATTCCCTGGCCCACGAGTTGGCTAAATGTATTCAGATGACATATACTATAAATTATATCATTGAGCTCAGGATGACCCTGTTGGAGTCCATTGTGAAGGATATTCTGTATGTTGGCTAGATTGATGATATCTGTGAAACTGTTGCTGACACTTTTCAGATCCTCGGTGATCCTGAAAGAATTTGAGGAGGAACTGGAAATGTTTGAACAGAGGTCGGATGAGATTCTCAGATGGAGGTTGGATTTTATTCATGTATTCTCTGATAGGCACCAATGCCTTGAGGCGCTTTTGCTCATTGCTGTATGCTAGAGCAGTACCAATCAATGCAGCTTTACATCCAAGTACATTCCTGATTGGTAGTTTGCTTTGCACTAACTCCACATCTGAGAGTCCATCTGGCAGCATTGATAGGAGACTGAGAAGATCCCGGGAATGTCTATTGAGCCTAGGACTTGACAGAGACAGTGAAATTGATATTTCCAGGTTGGCTTCTTTATCAGTGCCCACTGAGATCACAGATATTTTCTCCCTCTCCCAGCGGGCCAAGACATTAGGGCATCCCTCTGAGTCCACTAGATGTGCAATAAGACTGACTGCAAGGGGCATGTTGTCTGTCAGGGAAAGGACCTTATCAACCTCATCAAGGTTGTGGTTCTCATCTGCAATGTCAATGAATGTTTTTCGAGCAGCATCCTGATCCAAAGGCTTGAGAGGCTGCAAAAAAGGCCTTGTCCACTGCATTTTCCCAGGTCTTTGTGCCCCTCGCATTGTTATCTGTCACAATTTCAGCAAATCCATATAAAGGAAAAAATGAACTCACCATCAATGCTAGATGCTCTATATCTGCAAGCAGGGATAGAAATTCTTCAATATCACTACGACATTCCATAGGCTCCCACAATGTTTCAAGGTTATCAAGAACCAGAGACTGCTAGGGCTACTGGAAAAGTGCTGAAAAACTGCTTGACTCAGATCTTTGCCTGGCTTGAGCCCAATGTTGGCCCCAATAAGTGCTGAGCAAGCTCAACTGTGCTTGATGCAGAGTCACAGGCAACAAAGAAACAATGTTGCTGATATCTGGTCTTGATCTGTGCATGATGGATAACAGCTCTTAGCAAGACTGGTTTGCCATTCCTCCACTGCCTAGAATTGCTATCCGTGGGGTTCCCTGGTTGAAAAGTTGAAGGATATCTGAGATCTCAGAGTCCCGTCCATGGAATATCTTTGGTTCTGAGGGTAGCATTGAGATTGAGGTTGAGCTGGAGATTACTATGAGTAATTGATTATTGGATGAAATCAAATCACCTACCTGTTGGGATCCTGAATAAAGACGGCTTGTCTGAAAAGAATTTAGTATGATATTGGCAAAGTGGGGAACATTTCTTGACCATGGATAGTCCATCTGAACTAGTTGTATCAGAGAGTTCTCCAATCATCCTCAGCACTTCCTGGTTTCTCTGTTCTGCCTCCTGTTCGCATCTTTGAAAGATCTGTCATAATATTGGCACCTCCAATCTGCATGGTATCCATCAATGAGATCTCCCAGAACAGTGATAGGCTTACCTGAAAGAAATCCAGTCCTTGTTTCAAACCAGACTGGCAATCCCTGAACAACATGCTCAACTCTCCCTGACGGAGGAATTTTTTGATTTTGTTGCCAGTTCCTTTGAGCCTCCACAAATGTGTGGATTTTATGCAGAGTCTACATGGATTGTCAGTACAGAAAAGATTGTCTTTCTGCAAGAAACATGCTCAGTGAATTTTCCAATATTCTCCAGGATAGTTGGTGGCAACACCCCACTGGTTGCAGAACCATGGACAACTATAATTGCATTGATCAATGTGTAGGTTTGTTCCATCAACTGCACACAGCTGTCTTTGTTTTGTTTGACTGCCTGAGAAGAGTGGTGAGCCAGGATGGTTGTAAAGCAAACCCTGAACTCTACCTGAATATGATCCAGAAGGGACTGTGTTGTGTTCAAGATGGCTTGAAGGAATGGGGTATCAAAGTTGGTAGCAAGCAATTGCAGGGCATTGATAGTCATCATCAAACATGTTGTAATATTGTTCAGTCGGACTTGACTGGCAGTGGGCTGAGAAGGCATCTTAAGAGTTGTTGGGGGGTGTACACCTACCTTCTACTTATAAAGTCCATGCCGAGGCCTGGGAATGCCCTGTTCTCAGGGCGGTTTTCAAACACATGCTGAGGTTTAAATCACTGTTTCATTAGTTGACAGGGAAAGACATCCTCTGATGATCCTGCTGAGCCATTAAAAATATCCGGTTTCTGCCAGGCAATGTTTGCACCTTTGTACATTCAATGATTCACATAACACCCAGGTCAGACTCAAACTGCTTTATTCAGCCTAACTGAAGAAACTTCGGGCCTCATGGTGTATTAGCACAATTTAAACTGGTATCTGTGTGGTGCCATTCTAGGCAATGCCCAAATCAAAGATGAGGATGCATCAACTTGGCTGCAATTATAACTGGTTCCACCATCATCAAAATAGAACAGAACCCAAATCAAAGATGAGGATGCATTGACTTGGCTGCAATTATAACTGGTTCCACCATCATCAAAATGGAACAGAACCCAAATCAAAGATGAGGATGCATCAACTTGGCTGCAATTATAACTGGTTCCACCATCATCAAAATAGAACAGAATTTTGATGTGCATGTCTGAGAGATTCTCTATTTGCATACAAAGTGCTCAACAGCTTCACGTCGCCAGAAGGGAATGTACGGTCCGTACCGCAGAGTATGGCTTGGAATCTGGAGTGGGTCAAACACGCTTTTGCAAGAGGAAGCAGGATAGATTCATCAAGTTGTCAATGTACAAATCCTACAGGGTACCATTACTGTACAAGAAATCTGTGTTGGAGTTACAAGTTATGTGCGCGCACTGCCTCTGTGGTGCACTTTGTTACCAGGTTCCCGCCGTTCATTCCTGTGCCCGCACCTGTACCTGACAGACTTAATTTGTACCTAATTACAGCAAAGTAATATATAGTGTAGATAGCGAAGAATTCCCCGCGCGTTTGCAATGGGTTCACTGCTAACACTGGGTGCAAATCAATCATTTCGCATCATTTCCGCATCATTTCTGCGGCACGGAAATTCAGCGGAAATAATGTATTTCCTCATCATTTCCTCAACATTTACGCAGTATTTCCTGCAGGTGCGGAAATATGATGCCACAGGCTGCAACGAGACCTACTATATAAGGAAGAAAAAGTAAATTACGCAGGGTGGAAATCCACGAGACCTGCTATATAAGGAAAGAACAGGTTCTCTGCAATGAACTGCAATATTGTCACGCATTGCGGGAAGATTATAAACCCATTATATTGAAGGACTACTAGTAGACTACAACAGATACTGCAAGGGCATTCAGAAAATGGCAAAGAACCCTGGATATCACCCAAGTGCATGCAATCTGAAACTACTGTAATCAGCAAAGTAAAATCCTAAAGACTCAAATTAATGTAAAGCTGGACAGCAGTTGACAGGCCGACCACGACACAAGGCGGAAGCTCGACAGGCGTGGCGGAGGTGCCGTGTGCAGGTGGGCGAGATCGGACACAAAGGTGAGAGCAGGGAAAGAGGCGATCAAGGCGGGAACGTCCCCGCCGTCTCGCCACCTGATGAGAAGTGCAACCCATCTGAGGAGGACGACAAGTGTTACAAGGCGGAGAGCGGGGAGAGGAGGGTGGGGCGCAAACTCGGTGACTTGAGGAGCGGTGTTGTACAACGCAGCGAGGTGCGAGCGGATGGTCAGTTCCGAGGACAACTTATCCTTGTAGTCGCACAGCGCCTTCTCAAAGTCCGCAAGGTTGCGGTCCTGGTGCCGCCCAGGCAATGGCATGAATGGACTCGACCTCTTGGGCTGCGTGTATTTGAGTACGAGTTTGATGCTGACGAGGGTGTGTACGTCTTCGGGCTGCGAAAAAGAATTGAATAAATATAGGCAAAGGGAAAGAGAAGGGGGCGCACCAGGTCAAGTATGACCTTGCAGAGGAGCACGTACTTCAGCACCTCCAGCGCGCCCTTTGGCTGAAATTGAGCGGATGCGAGCAGCGATGATGCCGAGGTGATCCAAGGCCATCGTCTTGGCAGCGCTGCTGTCCGTCTGCGTGGTCTGGACATTGTCGAGCGAGGTCAACTAGTGAAACATTAATTCCATGATCGGCTCGCTGTACAGCAAACACACCATGAACTTCATCGCCATGCTGAGCAGCAAGCTTGCGGTGGGGTACTCCGGCCAGCGATTAAGTTGTCAAATATTGCGCAATACTCCGCCTCGTTGGAGTTTTTCTTGGCCTTGCCCTTGCCTGACCTAGAGCCTGTTTAATCACACCATTTCATCACCTGCCCGCCGGTGTCCCAGGTGAGAGTCATGCGCGGTGTGCGGGCGCGATGAACACTTTGGGGTCTAGAATGGAATGGCGACAGCGGTCCAAAGTGTGTGCGGGCTGTGCTAGCACATACCAGATTTAGACATCACGCTGGCGATCAACGCGATGTGGCAACGCGTCTTCACGGTAATCGCAGCACAAGATACGGACCTTGTCGGCGGGAATCTAAATTATAGGGTGAGACGAGGCGCGAAAGAGCAGTGTCTGGTGTTTGTTTCGCACCCCGTTCTGAGCTATCCTCTCTGTGCCAAATTTCGCCTGGTTCTTGCCAAGGGTAACACCGAAGTTTTTGGCGGCGTAAGCCACGAGGGTGCCCCAACCGCAGCAGAAGACTGGGAAATATTTTTATAATGCAGACAAAAACGACAGGGTAGCGAGGCTTACCGGTCCGTGGGCTTCAGGTCGAGCTTGTTGCATATGATGGCAAGCTTGTTGTCTTGAAGAGTCTCCAGAGATTCGAATGTATGGGGGGAAAGCACGACACCGGAAGTGTAGATCACACGGAGTTCGAGGAACCTGTGCACATTCAGTCCTCGATTCTAAACCCGTAACAAAATGACATACCATGAGTAGAACTCATAGTGATCGCGGATTGTTCTTCATCCTGGTTCTTTGAGTGCACGATGAGCTCAGGGATGAAGTCCATGAAGACATATCTGAACAGCTCCTGGGTGAACGTGAATTTCGCCCAGTCGTGATGCTGTTCCAAAATCTCCAGAACATCGCCTTTGACACGTCACTTCTTCAATAACGTCGTTCCGCAATAGAAAAAAAAAAATCTCACCCTTGAAGTCGAAGTACGGGTTGTGGAAGATTTGCATGGGAATCTTGTTCTTCCCGTTGTAGAGTTTTTTTAAGTCGCCTCGGTGGATGTGGATGGCGAGCATGCGCATTCGTTGCGAGAGGCCTAGCCGTACCTTTATTGCAATGCACCCCACTGGTGGCAGGGCAGTACATTGGATTGTGGGCACTCCCCGGCTGACCAGCCGCGATGTACCCTAATGCTATGTACCCGGACCCCTTCCTTTTCCGGTAGAAAAGCCGGATCTGTATTATTTATATTTTTTATTATTTGCGCGCTGCCCTTATACAGTAGGATCCGCCGGTGCCGTGCACTGCCGCTTGCTACCCCGCCGGATTTCTTTAATATGCCCCCGGAATCACTTGCCATCACTGGTTTACGGGATGCCGTTGGCGCCGGTTATTTTTTGATCGTATTATTCTCCGCTGCCTATCCTCCTGTACCGACCCGGCTTTGCTGTGCGCTTCAGCTTCAAACCATTCCCTCCTCCCCCATTTCAGTTTCGGATGTCCCATTCAATCGTGACTTAACCCACTCATACAGACCGCCTCGCCCGGTTCCGCATCACTCACTCTGAATAGTCGATCATCCAATCATACACCCTTTTACAACGTCTCCTTTCCCTTACAAGTACTCCCTCGCAGGCACCACTGGGTTTTGGCCCCGCTCACAAGGTTCTTTTTTTTCTCTCCCACTTTCTTGATTACCTCTTGCATAACCTGTATTGATCATCCCTTGGGTCCCTAATGCAATGTACCTTCACTTTTTGGCTCTAAGTCCACAACTTGACTTAAATAACAGAGTCTGTCATACGTTACTTTGAATTTCAGTACACCCGTTCACCCCTCTCAAGCAAAACCATTCAAATTTCATTCGAGCGATCAACAACATAATAAATACTTAGTTCGTACGACCAGCGCAATGCCTGTGGACAGGAGACCCAAGCGTGAAGCACCAGCATCAGGTGGGAGCGACAGGGAGGGACGTCAGAAGCGCCGGCGTCTACAAAAGAAGTCAGCGCATCCTTCAGTCCCAATTAGGAAAGATTCACTTGGCTGGGACCGCATTCTCTTTTTCAGCCTCGTTCTTCCTCTTCGAAGACCGCCTCGTTCCGGACGGGGGCGTTTTCTCCGCTGGCGCCGCTGCCAGTTTGTTGGCGTCATTATTGTGGCTGTCGATGAGTATCAATCATATCGTAATTCTCTCACAAACTCGAGGCTACCTTTTGCGCACACCGACACCCATGCCCTTTACCACTTCGCTCAGCACAGCACACACGTCCTCCACCACGAGTCTCCAATCTGCAAGCAGCATGCTGGCTCGCTCGCCAGTCGCAGCCAGCCGCTTCTCCCCACCAGAGTAGTCCGCCCACGTAAAGCAGCATGCCGTTACGGCCGTGGCGCTTTCTCATGTCGTCCCACTCGTCTGCTGGCAGTGTCGAGGGCACGGCCCACTTGTCCTCCCCCTCCAAACCCAAACGCGCGGCAGGCTGCCCCGCCCGCCACCAGGTCCACCACTGTGCTGAGAATGTCTTCTCGACCTCCCTCGGGCCGACTTCGGACTTGAGTGGGAACGGTACTCCCCAACGCCGCCTCAGCTGCATGAAATCCGCGACTTCTGCGGGACGTTCCTCCTTTCGCGCTGGCGCTTTGAGCTTCCCTGTGTCGACGAACCCATGCATCCTCTCCAGATCCAGCAGCTGCGATACGCACAGCTTCCACGGCTCCCCACCCCATGCGCGACCTCTCGTGAAGCCTTCAAACGCGCTCCGCAGCTCGTCGTCCATCTCTCTCTGTCTCCCGTGTCGCACCAAGGTCCAGTCTCGGGCCCGGCCTTTCATCGATCAATGGCGACGACGGTCGCTCGTTCGGCACGTCGTCGGAAGATCCCTCCTGCAACGGCCCCTCTGCGGCGGGATTCTCCTCCGGTCGCTCCAGCGGTGGGCGGGATGTGGGAGCGTGGCGGCGGGATGATGTCCGTCAGGATTGGGCCTCTGCGGTGGGATTTCCTCGTTCAGCACGTCATCGGAAGATCCCTCCTGCAACGGCCCCTCTGCGGCGGGATTCTCCTCCGGTCGCTCCAGCGGCGGGGGGCTGTGGGAGCGCAGCGGTGGGATGATGTCCGTCAGGATGCTGGGCCTCTGCGGTGGGATTTTCCTCGTTCGGCACGTCAGGAAGATCCCTCCTGCAACGGCCCCTCTGCGGCGGGATTCTCCTCCGGTCGCTCCAGCGGCGGGGGAGGCTGTGGGAGCGCGGCGGCGGGATGATGTCCGTCAGGATGCTGGGCCTCTGCGGTGGGATTTTCCCCCGGGCGCGCTCCTCTCCATCGTGGTTTTGGCTGCGGGCGGGGTGGCGCGTCCACCTCCGATGGCCCTGGCCCTACTACTGTGCGGGCCCGTGTCCTCTTCGCCCTCGTGTTCTCGGTTCCCCCTGACGCCGCTCCCTCCTCCGCATCTTCTTCCGGGTCCGACGACATGTCGGAAACCTTGACGGCTGGAATCCCGCGATTGAGACTGTGCACATGACAGCCTGTCGCACGCCATCGTATTCGCATGCTCCAGCTCCACCGCTGGCATCGCTGCCAGACTCTCGTTCACCCGCTCACGCTCGGCTTCCGGCATCTGCGCCAACTCCGCTGCGAGCGCTCGGCCAATCCGCCTCTCTGTGGGAGCGCCACTGAGGAACAGATTCGACGGCATGACGCTGCCGAAATCGAGGGGGCCGAAGGGGCTATTGGTGAGATCGAAGGAGGAAGGGAAGTCGAAGTCGAAGTCATCCCCGTCGCCCAGCAGATTTTCTTCCCGATCCTGACAAGATTCGGGTCGCGCATCATCTCCCGTAGTTCTTCATCAAGTCCGCCCTCTGTGGGAGGCTGGGGAAGCGGTGTTTCAATTGCGCCTTGCATGCCGGCAGTCGTCAGACTGTCGCTACTGGGAGGAGGCGTGGTGCGCAGTGTGTTGTCCGCCTCGAGTGACGAGGTTCCTTGCTGACTGGATCCTGCAGCCTCTGTCTCAAGCTCTGCTGGATCCACGTTGCCTAGGCTTCGTGCACGGCATTCAGCCTCGGCTAGACAAACGTACAGCTTATCAGTGTGATGTATGTCTAATATCATTATGTTCTTACTAAAGCATTGGTGCGTGAATTGCACAAAGCTCCGTTGCGCGGCGTCGAATCCGGCTCGGTCACAATCGCTCCAAATGCGCGGCACCAGTCCGTTCGACATTCCGGCATGAACACTACAGCCTCGTCTGTCAGCGGGAGTATGTGTACTCATTACTAAACGCACCTGCGCATCTCTATTCTCCCGCCGCGGTCGGCAATAGGTCCGCACAATAGAATCGTTACATTCATCCCATAGCGCTCGTGCATAGCATCCGCAAACGGCTGGGTGTAATGACCCACATTGTTGAGCGCAGCTACGCATCCGAGTCAGAAGATAGTTGGCCCACACGACGCTTCACTCACGTGTCGTACTCGGCGGGCGTTGTCGGGGCCTCCCCTGATGTCGCGACTTGGTAGGCTTCGACAGCCGCATTGTGCTCGGCGGCGATGGCTTCCAAAACCTCCGCTCGGAATGCTGGCGTCTCAGCATCCCAGCGCTCCTTTGTAACAGCGTTGCGGACTTTGATCTCCTTTGGCGGGTTGGGGAGGCGCGACACCTCCGCCCATCGCTCCGCAACGTGTCCTTTGATGCGGGAATGATAGAACCGACGGGAGTAGAAATGCAGCACGCGTGGCTTCACCGGCGAGGGCGGATTCAGTTCTGGCTTGTCGAAGAGGGTTTTGAAGGTGACTTTAGCCTTTTTCTTCTCCACCGATCCCATAATGGCCGTTATACCAAACACCGATTTTCTAGGAAGTTCGTTAGTTATCTGGCAAGCTGCAAGGTAAAGAACCTACGCCTTTCAGTATCTTGAAATAGGCTGCTCGCTTCTTTGACTCCTCAGCTGTCAGATTGTCGACGTCCTTGTCGGGGTCAACGTCGTCGGCTGTATCCTGCCCTTCTTCCAGGTCGGACTTCCAAGGTGTGTTGTAGCCGTACTTCGCCAGGTACTGGTGACTCGTCTTCTCGTAGAACGAGCCCGTTTTTGAGATCTCAGCAGCTGCGAGATAGTCCTCTCAAGCGGCTTCGAAAAAGGCGAGTTTCGACCCGTAAACCCAGCCCACTACGCCAGGTTTTGCGGGTGGGAGACCGAGGCGTTCGCGTCGACGTTGGGCAGTACCTCGACGCGGCATGGTCAAGCAGAATAGGTTTGTTGATGCTTCATGTGTCCATACTCGACGATCACGCCTTCGCAGGCCGGAGCAGTATTTCAAATATTTGAAAGCTCACAATGCAGTATACCGCCGATATATACACAGATATACAAATTTTCAAAATCAAAAGCAAGCTCAATTAATTCTCCTCCCCCTGAATGTCCTCGTCGTCGTCGTCCAACACAAAGAACGATGCTTCAGCGAAACTGCAAAACAAACTCACCCCTACGTGCTACTTGAAACAGTGCCGTCCCCGTGAATAGCATAATTAATATGCCCGCTATCAGTGGGCACTTTCTTTGTCGACTGGCCCGCTATCGGTCTGCTCATCCTTCACCGATAGCCTCGCCCTAGCACCGCGTGGTGGGGTTCCTAGAAATTGTCAGAGAAGATCGCCTCGCTAGTGGTATTGCACACCAATTGTCAAAATCCCGAGGTGTGATAAGGTGTGTGGGAGATCAACGTCTCACGTGCCCCGACATTTTCCTCAATCCGCATAATTCATGTCTCTGAAGCCCTGGAAATGGCGAGAATTGAAGCCGACCCATCCTCGGCGCACATTCATGAGTCCCAATACAGAGACCGGTGAGTTTTTTATCTTCTATTTTGAGGCCAGACTCAGATCGGGTTAGCGCTTGAATCAAAGGTGGAGCAAGACTCCATTCACCGGCTCTGGCCATTCCGCGACCGCTCAGAGATTGAAAACTACGAGCAAGCGCTCGTGCAGCGTTACCGCTTTCTGGGGGGTCTCGCTTGCTCTGCTGCCGTGGCTTCAATCCACCACGCTTTGCGTCACCCCCATAATTTTCACGGCTGGATTCAGCTGCATGCAGGGAGGACGCCGCCAGGGTACATGGGGTCTTTCTGGATGGGGCGCGCCGCCGATGGTGTGGAATACTTCCGCTGTTCCACACGCTGCCGGTTGACGTGCAGCTTGCTGTCACCTGGGGAGCTGGCGGACGATGGGAGGCACAGTGCGGGTGGGGGCGTAGGCGCTGCCCGTGTTCCCAAGACACCTGGGAAAGCCAAGAGGCGCCGCTTAAGAAAGCGGCAGGAGCGTGAGCAGAAGGAACGACAAGCTCAGCAGCTTAAGGCCGCTGTCGAGCGCAGTCCCCTGGAAAGTTATTTCGGAGAGTGTTGCTAGATCTGTTGGTCAATAATGGTCTCATAAACGCACTTTTTTTTTTTTCCCGCACACACTTTTTGCCCGCAGAGTGAGAAGACAGTCGTTTTTGCGAAAGATGACATGCATTTGAAAGACTACCCATCGTTGACTACCAATCATCATCCTCCGACTCATCGCTATCGCTCGCGAGCTCATCCGCAGAATAATAGTGGCGGGCTTTTGGTCGGGGCTTGGTTTCCCTGCCTGCGGCTGCATTTTTCTTGACTGCAGCACGCCGCGCACAATGGGCAATCCTGTTCGCGGCATCTGGGCAGTATGACGATGGATCAAGCCACAGAAAACAAAACTCACCTCTCCCTGTACTGTGCCTGAACCTTGCGATTGCGAGCTCGCTGTTCCTCGGTTGCTTTTGCCCTCAACCGCATCATTCTCTGTCGCCCTTTCTCCCTGCATTTTTCCCGATTTCTGTGAACGGCCGTCACAACGGAGTGTCGTAGATGGCTGACCCAACACACCTGGCTCGATACTCCCTATAGCTCTCCAGCCGCGTTAGATAGTGAAGATGGTCCTCGTGGGTCTTGAAAGTACGAGTCGGCGCCATGATAGAAGATGAAAAAGGATCGTCGTGCGACCGGGCCGTCACATCCGCTGGCTTAATCGGGCCTAATGAGCTGACTAAGGGGTCAATCGCAAAGAGTTTTGAACATATAACATGTTCTGTACTGCACCCGGCAGTCTCCAGAGCGTCGTTGGGTTAAGGGTACGTATACCCATGGTTTTGAGTGGTTGAAGGAAAAATAAATAAATAATGTTATCGGGGCGTCGAAAGAACCACGAAACTTGGGAGGATTTCCCTCTATGTCTACAGTCCACTTGAACACAAGTTAGCAACACCTGAGTTTTTTGAGCCTAAAGCAAGCTTTAGCATACCTGAACACCTAGCAAGCCCCGAATTCGCACCACAATGGATTATTGAGTCAGCAGACGGCTGGAATGAAATGAATGCTAACCGAGGAGTGCGCCACAGGGGGTTGGAATCGCAATTGCACAGCGAGGCCTGAAGCGTAGCTTCTGCGCAGCAAGCACAAGGGAAAGTATATCCAGAACGTCCTCTGAGCCGGCTTTTCGAGACTTTGAACCATATACACCGGGTGTAGAAAGAAAACGCGCTGCAGACGGTCTGTTGGAGAATATGACGCGCAACTGCACGGCTCGCAGTGTGGGGGTCTTTCCAAGTCAGTCAAATCTTTTCAAATAGATCCTGTACGGCTTATCTATCTTTCTGAGAACTTTGAGCCAGCGGTTCGCAGAAGGCAACTGGATTATCTGCGGGATGGCCAACGGACGAAAATAACTGAGATGCGAGAAGAGAAACCACGCTACTGCCAGTTTGCTGTGAGTTTTGAGTAGAGCTAACTTCTACAGA
Organism: Mycena olivaceomarginata; assembly: GCA_029378375.1. Classification (NCBI taxonomy): domain Eukaryota; kingdom Fungi; phylum Basidiomycota; class Agaricomycetes; order Agaricales; family Mycenaceae; genus Mycena; species Mycena olivaceomarginata. The sequence continues at coordinate 56,094 of JARKIC010002143.1, read as the reverse complement.
GATCCTCTTGCAGTTTGCTGCTGCTCAATGCTGTTGGCGGAGCGAGTGAAGTAAAAAAGAACAGAGATAGGGGGTGACGGTTGAAATCAAGACTGCTTGATGCGTGGCTGTGATCACAGCAATGCCTCGTTCTTCTAACCCCCATCATCGGCCTCACATTGCCCGTGGGCCTCCGCGGTCGTTCAACCCACCGTCCACCGTCCGCCCCGAAGTCGGCGCCCCAAATCCACTTCCAACCGTCTACCCCGACCGACCCGCCACTCAGTCCCGCGCGACAGCGCACGCACCCGCGACTTGCTCCGAGCTGGCTACCTGAGAGCCGCGCGCGCAACCACTCACGCACGCCGCTCTGTACAACGACGGCGCGCGCCCACCGGTTCTTGCCGCTCCAAACGACCACCATGTTTGTGGCATCTGTTTTCAGGTCAAATCTCATCCCGTCTCGTGAGTTCAGAATTAGTTCGCAGGTGTCATACTGATGCGAACATTATGTTTTTTAAGGTATATGTGTGGCCATAGCCACTGTTTTGTCTGCATTCGCCTCTGGCTCGAGAGGCAATGGAGCTGCCCCGACTGTGCAGCAGGTCATGCATGTCGCGCCATTCCGTCACTATGGCGAAGAGAACAGGGATCGCCCACGACTACCCCTTCTGGGTAGACGATAGCCGTGTGTCGTACTCCTTTGCTGGGCTCGTTTTCCCCCCTGCTCCTTCTACGCCTATCGTTCTCGACGTGTCTCCTTAAACATGACCTGAATAATACTTCTGCTGCGACACCCAACTGTTTCTTGGTGTAAAGTGGGCTAGCTAATTGCTTGCGCAGTGGTGATCCCCTCGACATCATTCACAATGCTGATTTATTTATCAGGAATCTTTGGCCGCCTGCGTGATTATAGTTTAGCCGGTACGTCAGCCAGCCGCTTTCTGGACCACCCCCGCTCTATCGCTTCCCCATCACCGGTCTCCTGCTCACTCCAGATGTTCCTGATGCGGCAGCGCATCTGGTGTGCTACCGAGTGCAACTTGAGCGCCCAACGGTACTGGCAAGTCCAGTCGTAGCTGATGCTGAGAGTTGGTCAGTATTTTCATTCAAAAGAGTTTCATCCGCTTCTTACATGAGGCATGACAGGACCTCTTCCACCTTCGAACCCTTGCGAATAACGTCTCCTCGTAGTCGCGAGGCGTCTGGTTTTGGGTGGCGACAAGAGACATGACTTCCGATGGTCGCGTCTTCTCTGGTAGATCTTTATATCCGAAAGTCCACCCGAATGGGTCTGTGCAAAACATGTGAAGAGATGTGGTGCGAGGTGCCGGAGATATGCTGGGCAAGGAGTATGTGGTATCGCTGCAAGTCGTGTCGTTTATTAGCATGTAAATGTTCATGTTTGTGTTACTGTTAGTTACTTAAACGTTGAGCGTTGAACGGAAGTGAGTTGGCATCTTGGTGAGACACAATTCGGGATGGCCTGGCCGAAGCTCCGACAAAGCGGTGCAACCATCAGTGATCACATATTGCAAATCGGTTGCTCTCATACATCGCGTTGTGGACTTGCGCCCCGCGTCTTTGCTCGCAGTGGTGGTCGGGATGTAGGAGGAGAAGAACACTAGGCTCTCCCTGTCTTAGCGGCGCTTTACTGTCACAATATGGACAACAATGTGATCTGTAAAAAATATTCTCCTCAATTTTCGCTGGCCGGTGCTCTCACTACAACTGCAAGGCAGCAGGTGGGTCATCAGTTTGATCACGCAAATCCCAAGAGTTAGCGAGTCCCTTCACCCGCCTCCGGCCCGCGCGCTCGTACTGCACCTCGTACTGCACCTGCGGGCTAATCTGGCTATGTCTGGCTCTGAGGAATTCCGAAGACACAAACTGGCGTGCAAAAGGACCGCAACTTGTGATTGCTTCCACATCGACGCAAGAAACTGTCTCGAAGCCGCTGATGATCGGAGGGCCAGAGTGCGAGTCGGTGTGATCAGCGATACCGCCTGCTCCCTCTAGCACCAGTGCGGCAGTAGCTGCTGCTGCTGCGGACTTTTGGCACCAAGAGGACTTGGCCACCAGTCAGGCGCGGATGGACCCGGACTTCACATATCAGTTGGGGGACACTTCACTTTCCTCCGAGCCGGATAGCACCGTTAATGATGGGATTGAGGTGGTCTTGAAGCCCGCACTCAGGAATCCCAACTCGGTGCGCCATTTCTAACTCCAAAGCAGCCATCACTCATTATATTACCTAGGAGAGACCACTGAAGACGTGGTATCCTCATTGCAACGACTACCTGGTGGAACAGTTGCGTCGGGAAGGGCGCGGTTCCCCGAAGGTGTACACACTGATGCGCCGGCTGTCCGATGTAACGATCCTCGCCGTGAATGTCCCAATCGTGTTTGCGACGGCAAACCAGAATTCCGCTGTGTGGACCAGGCATGTGCGGGGGAAGCCATGTACTGCCGCCGTTGCATTGTGGCGGCTGCACGCGCAGCTGCCGACACATTTCGTTGAGGTAAATATTTCTATTCTATTTTGAAACAGAGCAAGACGGGGTACTCAACGTTCTCTTTAGGAGTGGACAGGAACACATTTCGCTCGCCGGAGGACCGCCCTGAAGGAGCTCGGCCTCCGTATCCAGCTCAATCATCCGCCGGGCGTTGTATGTCCCTTTGGGAGCGCGGGCCCGAATGACTTCATCCTGTACGACGTGTCCGGTGTGCACGAGATCAGTGTGGATTTTTGCGGCTGTCGTACCGACAATGGCACCAGCGAGGGAGGGCCGCCGCTGGAACACCGAACGCAGCTCCTTCGTGCATGCTGGTGGCCGGCAACAGTGCATTCGCCGAAGACCTGCGCGACCTTCGCTCTTTTACGACTTTTCCATGCCCTCAACTCCCTCGGCAAGGTCTCGGCCTATGATTTCCTCCACGGTCTCGAGATTTGCACCAACCGTGATGGGCTGGACAAGCCTCCGGTAAGGACCGCAGATACTGGAATACGAGTGGGATCTGACGAGCGGCGTAGGATCGTCGCAAGCCATTCATGCACATTGTGAGACAGTGGCGTGAGGTCAAGCGCCACAAACACTTCAAGCGCGGCCACGATGCTGGCGGCGTCCGCAGAACTGGGCAGGGCGAGCTGGCACTGAAGTGTCGTGCCTGTCCTCAGCCTGGATGGAACCTCCCAGACGATTGGGAAGAGATTGACCCCCTTTTCAGGTAAGTGACACGGTATTGAGATCGAGAGCGTGCGGTGGGAATTAATATTTGGCTAGATTCATTTACATATTGTTTCTTGCTATGGACGCCAACTTTCGGCTCAACAATCGCAACATATCGTCGGAGATAGCAGGATCCTATCCTCGGGGACGGATGGGGCTTCTTCTGCCGGCGGGAAGGGGCGGACGGGTACAAATCCCATATCGCGAAGAACGCAAACAAGCAGGAAATTTCGAACTGCTCAGGCTTCCAGGCCATGTTTATGGCTAATACGAAGCGCGTGAAAGGGCTGCGCACGACGGGGATAGGCGGGGTTACGTGCTCTCGCCACAATATGTGGCAACCGAACGGCATGGGCGACTTGCAGGTCGGCGAAAGGTATGTATGATCCTACGTCGATCAGTTCTGAGTATGTGCTGACGATGCTGAAGATATTGCAACATGGATTACCTGCTGCTGTCGGTGCTGTCGTACTTCCAGCTGCTGTTCCTGATTATCTCGTACGACATTGCCTGTCAATATTTCATCAAGTTCTGGGAGCGAATGAAACGGATGCCGTCAAGGTGGTGGCTCAAGATTCCCGAGACGAATGTGCTTTGGAAAGTCCCCAATTTCCACTTACCTCCGCACAAGAAGAAGTGCCATGGGCCGTTTTCGCTGCATTTCACGCGGGGCGCGGGGATGACGCACGGGGAAGGGGTAGAACAAAATTGGTTGTTTTCAAATGGGGCGGCGGCGTCGACGAGGCTGATGGGGCCGGGGGGCACGTCATGCAACCCTCGAGGACATCTTCGGATTCCATAACTATGACCGGGTTCTAGCGATGCGTAAGTGTCATGAACCGTCTTTTCATTTTACTCCCAGAACCCGAACAACCCGAACAACCCGATCATTGATCAGATCAACTATCTGATCAATCGAACTTGGATACCGTTTTAGGATCCCAAACGGTTATGATCGGTTTCCCGACCCTCGGGTTCCCGATCACCCCTCTACGTTCCTATACCCCTTCATTTACTTCGCATTAATCTTGTCCGTTGTCATTGGACACTGTACCTTAATTTACAAACCCCTAGGGACTTTAGTATATAAACCGTAGTTATTCTCCTGTACTTTACACTATTCTAGTCTAAACTCCAGGCTTATTCATTGGAACTCTTCGTGCTTCAGTCGCCCTCGTCACCTCAGAACCCGGAATCTGCTCTGTGCTGACAGTAAGTGATTGTTGGGACTTATGATTGGCGGGGCTGACATCTGTGTAGATCGTGTTTTGCCAAAGCGTCTCGCGGTGAGCATCAAGGAGGGCACAAAGCATAACACGGCATTCGAAGTGTTCACAAAAGGGTTGGAGGCGACGCGAGCAGATGAGGTTGCGGAGTGGCGGGAGCAGGTGTTGACTTGGGAAACACTGACACGTCCGACGCCGGCAGATTCGCCTTTTGAGCAAATGGAGGAAGGTATGTCAGAATGTCAAAGTGGCGAGATGACAGAAAACTGATCCCGCTTCAGTGACAACTTTGCGCGAAATCCAGCTCGAGATCGCAAAGGAGGAGGCCCTGGCAACTGATGACGGCCAGGATGGGGTCGTGAATGTGGTGCGCGAGCATTCGCCGGGAAGTTTCGTCACGGAGGGGTTAGATTTAGAGCAGGCGCAGTGGGTGTACTTCTTCCTTCTACAGACGAAAAGGCTGACGGGCGGGTAACAGGAGGAAACTTGAAGTCGATATATGTGCGCTCAAGCACCCTTCAATACCTCAGAAGCTCGCGTTCACCAAACGACGGACGGCGCTTCGCAATCGCATCAAACGATTCCGCGAAGTCCAACGTGTGTACATGCCGACGCTGCGTGCGCTTCTCTCCGACGAGCAGAAGCAGATGTATGACGGACACAGCGAGCAGCCTCTGGAGGCGACGAGGCTATTCATGCCATCTGAATTAGCCAACGAAGCTGTTCGCAAAGCTGCCTGCTCAGAGGGCATCATAGAGATTGAGGCCCGCATGCGATTTGGAGAGATAGGCCAGGCACTTGAGGCTGTGCAACATGGGCTTCGGACTCGCACAATGACAAATTGTTACAAGATCCGAAACTACACGGGGGAAGGGCAGGGGATGATGACCAGGGGGCAGGGAATCCTTCGGCACATCAATATCGGGGTCCACCAGCTCATTAAGTTAGGACTTCGCGAAGTTTGTGGGGTATACCCCAGAGGTGCTTCGCGAAGTTTTTGGGGTATACCCCACAGCCGTCGCGGGGCGCGTGAGCCATCAGACGGCCTGAACAAAGGGTTCGGCAGAGATTGGATGCCATCAGGCATCAATCTGGCGGCTGTTTCGCCGCCGGGACAGCGTGTGAACCTGATCCAGGCTTGCTTCCGTCCACCACCGCCCCGCCGCTCGCTCGCCACTACGCCCGTACGCCCCTGGCCGTGGCCGCCGCTCATGGCGGTTTGAATGTGGCTCTCTCAGCGCCATTTCCGCGCCTCACTGGTCCTCCCGCCCCTCTGATTTCGTCGGGCCCGATGCAGTACATTTTCACCCTGATTGGCCCCTGTACCCGCGTTCCGTCGCCGCCCGCTCCCAATGCACTCCACCTCCCTTCAAAGTCGGGGCATGATACCTAGCTTTCACCGTTGTACCCATTGCGCTCCGCGCCTCGCTTTGCATTTGCTGCGCCGCCTCGCACCATCTCATCCATCTGCGCTGCCGACGCTGCGCTTGTTGCGCCCGTTACACCCGCGGCCCGTTCCCTGCTTCACCCCGTACCTGCGCTGCACCCGCTGCGCCTCCGCTGCCTCTCTGCCCACGCTTCAGCGTGTCCGCGCTTTGCACCACGCGCCTCGCTTCGACCGTGCGCCCGCCTCCGCGCCTTGCCCCGGCGCTTCGCCTCGCCCCCGCACTTCGCTTCTCGCCTCGCTTTGCCCCACCCTCACCCTAGTGCCCACGCTTCGCCCTCATCCCACGCTTCGCACCGCACGCCTCGCTTCGCCCAAGCGCCCGCCCCCGCCCCCGCTCCTGCTCCCGCGCTTCACCCAGGCACCTCGCCCTTCACGCTTCACGCTTGCCGCGCTTCGCCCGCACGCCGCGCCTCGCTTCGCCCCAGCAAACGCGCTCCCGCCGCTCGCCTGCACCCCGCGCCTCGCTTCGCCCCAGTGCCCGCGCTTCGCCCTAGCGCACGCGCCTCCGTCGTCCGCATCTCGCTTCGCCCCGCTTCGCCCGCACCCTGCGCTTCGCCCCTGCGCCTCGCCTCAGCTCCGCGCCTCGCTTCGCTTCAGCGCGCGCGCTTTGGCCGCACCCCGTGCTTCGCCTCGCCCCCGCGCACGCGCATCGCTTCACCCCGCACCCTGCGCCTCGCCCCAGCGCCCGCGTGTTGCCCCAGCGCCCGCGTGTCGCCCCAGCGCCCTCGCCCCCTCCTCGTTTACTCCCGCGCCCGCGCTTCGCCCCCACGCCTCGCTTCGCCCCAGCGTACGCACCCGCGCTTTCGCCGCACCCCATGCTTCGCCTCGCCCCCGCGCACGTGCATCGCTTCACCCCGCACCCTGCGCCTCGCCCCAGCGCCCGCGTGTTGCCCCAGCGCCCGCGTGTCGCCCCAGCGCCCTCGCCCGCTCCTCGCTTACTCCCGCGCCCGCGCTTCGCCCCCGCGCCTCGCTTCGCCCCAGCGTACGCATCCGCGCTTTGGCCGCACCCCGTGCTTCGCCTCGCCCCTGCGCACGCGCATCGCTTCACCCCGCACCCTGCGCCTCGCCCCAGCGCCCGCGTGTTGCCCCAGCGCCTCGCTTCGCCCCAGCGTACGCACCCGCGCAGTGCAGCCCCACTCCCCGCTCCTTCTGCGGTCATGCTCGGGTTACCGCACACCGCACCACCGCCACCCTTAGCACGCACCTTCCCTCGTGCGCGTGCGCTCGGTCGAATTAGGGCACGACGGGGGTGGGGACCACCCTATTAGTTAAAATTTCAATGTTTACTTAGATTACATCTGTTCTACGCACTTCAATGTATGAATTTGCGGCGAAATGCACGGTTTGACGATGATTTTTGAGGTTGGCGCTTAATTTTAGTGCGCAAGCGCCCAATTTGATCGGGCGCGGTGCCCCGGACCGCCCTCGGACTTCTCCAAAACAGCTTGATCTTTGAACGCCTTGCGCCGACCGTCCATAATTCCACCTGATCTCCGTACCAGCAAGGGAGTAGGATGCTAGCACCATAACATTTCCAAAATTTATTGAAAATTACCCAGCCAAAAATATTATATCCAACGTTCAGACTCGGTGCCCGCCAAATTTGGAACATTTCACAAAACATGCTCTATACCGGTGTGCCCAAGCTCGTGAAAAATGCCATAAAATGCTCACAGGGTGCCTTCATGATGTACTTACAATATGTATCAAAATTACAGCTCATCTTGAAAGTTACAAGAAAATATCTGGGTTGAGGTGTTTCTGGCGAAGCTTGGCCCTCGAGTTGGCCAGTTTAACTCAAGTTCACCAAGAGCATATTTCGCGACCTGAGTCTTTATAGTGCCAAAACCCCAAGATCTTTCGGTCATTCAGAGTTCATATGACCTTGTTTTTTGCTTACGAGTCAAATTTGGACCAGCCTTGGCTCGCTATGTTCACGAAACTGAAGACCCTATTTTGTTGAAGTAGTGGTGAGTGCGTGATCACACGGGATTTAGCCAAGTTGAGGCTGCCGAGGGGTCGAATACCCCGGAAATTTCGAATCTTTCAGGTCTATACTGACTTATTCTTTGATTCTCGGCCTGAGATTCATCACTTGGAGCCCCGTATGTCGCAGAAATGGTCAAACATGGAAATTTTGAGGAAGAAGAAAAGTTCTCCAATTGTTCAAAGATATGCATATATCTTTACCTAAAGTATAGACGACTCCAAAACTCGGGTACTGGGAGCTGTATGACTCACTGGCATCCGCAATAGAATCATCCATCCCAAATCCATTTGAGCTGAATCATCTTGTAGATTGAGTATCCCTGCTGAGTAATTATTTTGCGAGTCCTCACAAGCTACCAAGACTCTTGGAGTCAAAAATCTTAGTGCTTGTATCCAACATTGAGACCCGAACTTTTATTTCCTCCAAGAATGCATTTTGTGTGATTTCACCACCAATAAATTATGAATGGGTGCATTTCTGTTTCAGAGAAGTCCTGACACTGGATCAGAAAAGGCTCAAATACTTATACGAAGTTCAAGTCCAACCACGCGCACATAATTCATGAATTCAGCCGTGGGATCTGTTCTTCTTTCCAAATGCGGACGCTATTCGCTGTCAATCAGTGGCTATGTAACATCTTTTCTCTTGCTCCACCTACCATCTCCCGGCCACCTCTCGCTCAGTACTCTCCGTTTTCGTGCGACGCTAGCGCCGGTCGACTGCCGCCTTCAACGAAGCCTCTTTCTGCGAGATTTCGCACCGATTTCGCCGTCAATCCATCGGCAGAATCTATCACGCATTTCGAGTGGCTACGCACCTCTGCACTCGCAACGTCGGTTTCTGGCGCTTTTCTCTCGCCGATTTCACTGCCCAGACGTCTCAGAAACGTCTTCGCTTGCATGGGGGCTATTGAAGCTGGATCTGCGGTGAGTCATTTCTTCTTGGTTGGCGGGAGGGAGGGCTGGCACGCCCACCCCTTTATCACCCGCTCACGGTGGCCGAGGCCCCCGCTCTGAAGGCTACTGCTGTGCTGCGGAACTTCCGTGGCTTTCGCAGACGGGCGCCGAGGATGGGTACGGCGTGGGGTTGTGCACACGGCTGCGAAGCAGCAGCGTCGTTGCCCGCGAGCGGTGGTACGAGCTGCGCGTTCCCTACAGAACGCGGGCCCACTCCGCTGCGGCGGGAACGTGCGCACCCACTCTCCAAATCACAGCTGCCGCCCTGAACCGCGTTGCTGCAGCGCGCTGAATCTCTTTGTGCAGTGCCCGCTGCCCACCCGTTCCGCCGTGCCGGTCGCTGTGCAGGCTCCACGTCACTCCCTGCCCCTGCATGCCGCCCAACTCCCGCTCTAGAGCAGGGCGGCGGTGCGTGCGGCAACGGAACCGGACGCAGGGCGTCGCAGAGCGGGCCCCGCTCTCCACCGCTCCCTCATGGTGCCCAACTCCCCCATTAGAGCAGGGCGGCGGTGCGGGCGGCGGGGGCGAGAGGGCGGGATCCCCGTTGCGGGTGGTGCCCCGCCGCGCGGGCTCGGGCTGACCTTGTGGTGGGCTCAGGCCGCACGCGCGCGCCCCGCCAGCCCTCATCGCTCCGCCCGCCCGCCTGCCCGCCCGCCTCGCTGCGCGCGAACCCCCGTTTTCGAAAATGCAACGCGCGAGGATTTAGCATGCGGATGGTTGGAGGTATACCAGCGGGGCGGGAGGGGTGGCGGATATCGTGGGTGTACGGTATTTCATATCGCTGCGAAATGCGGGCGGGAACGGCGGGTGGAAACGGCGGGCGGGACACGTGGGTGCGAAGATTTGGCATGCAGGAGGGATAGAGGTTACCCAGCAGGGCGGGAGGGGTGGTGCAGAGCGTGGGCGTGCGGGATCTACCCGCCTCGCTGCGCACGCGCCCCCGATTTCGAAAATGCGGGTGGGAACGGCGGGCGGGACGCGTGCGCGCGAAGATTTAGCATGTAGAAGGGATGGAAGCTTTCCAGCAGGGTGGGAGGGGTGGTGAAGAGCGCGGGCGTACGGGATTTTGTGATTTGTTCTTTTATTTCTCGATTAGGCTATATCTACCGAGATGCCGGCGAGTCCGTACAACTCGGAATTGATCCAATAAATTGCCGTATGGCCGGTGAAGCAAGTATTGATGGCTACGACAGTGCCGGAATGCCGCCCATAAGCCCCGCGACCCGTCGGAACCCTTTTATGGCTACCCCAGAAACTTCGCGAAGCACTCTTGGGGTATACCCGGGACACTTCGCGAAGTTCCTATATGCTCAGGTGGGTCCACAGTGCGAAGCTCCGCTATCGATACTGCCGGGCGGCTCTTCTCACGCTGTGTGGGCATGGCAAATGGGAGGAGGAATTCAAGGTTCTCGACGACGACGATGTGCGTGCGCTTAACGAGCGCGCCCTGACGAAGGAGGAGAAGGAGCAGACAGAACATTGGGCCAAGTTGGGTGGCGCTTTTGTGGAGGGTGGAATTGCGCGCGCGGCGGGTTTGGTGGCTGGGGAGGGGTCTCACACCCTCTCTTGGATTTGGTACAGTGCAGGAAAGCCGCTCGACGAGGATGACCCGAAGCTGCATGATGGTATGGATTTCCACAAGGTATTACATGAGTATCTGACCGAGGATTCTACTAGCTCTGCGACTGGAATGGTGCAAAGCATATGCTCGCGCCAAGCGTTTGTCCGAAGACGTGAGACTGCTACGCGAAGAGATGCGGCGGATGATTGCATTCGGATACACGGAGGCGGCGAAATGGGACGAGCTGGCAGGGGAGGAGTTAGCAGGATCAGAGGCCGAGGTCACTGAAGGCTGATGCGCGTACGCCGGAGAGCACGCCGCAACGGAGCGGCGAACGTGCGCGATGCTGGAGCGCAAGTGGGCGGGGATTTTGGCGAAGGCGGATGCGTACCTGGAAGGGACAGTGGTGCTGGATACGGAAGCGGTGACGATTGAGCTGGACCTGGAGGATGAGCTGGACCCCGAAGCAGAGGAAGCGCGGCTGGAGGCTGAGGAGGAGGAGGAGTAGGCGCCTTTTTGGTGTCGATAGAGCGCATCGGCCTGTCGTACAAATAAATATTCGGCTCCATCGGCAGAAGTCTTCTGCGTGATGTCCGTGATGGGCTGGTGGCGGCGAGCAGCCGATGGAATTAACCGCACGCGTAGCATTTAAGGAACGGCACCGGCCAAGTACGGGCTGCCGGGGGATCCGGGTACATTGCATTAGGGTACACACACTGCTGCACTCTGGGGGTGTGCCTTTATTCCAATGTTCCGCCCTACCACAGGTGGGTACATTGCATTGTAGGTTCATCCTTTGGTGGTTGCGAGCAATAGCGGCTTCGACAATCGGGGAGGGAGCGAGGAGGCGAGATGGGGAGAAAGAATCCCACAGAGAGCACGCGTGCGGAGCCCCGGAGCCAAAGATGAGTGGATGGTCTATGTCCGAGGTGGGGGGGATGATCTCAATGCGTTCGGTGCTTCTGCCAAAGAGGGCGTATTTGCCTTTGGGCGAGGATTCACGGTTGATTCACGGAGTCCGTAGTCACGGCTCCCACGGCGTTATGTTGTTGATCCGAGCGTTCAGCACGCTGATTCACTCTCATGTGAAGCGCAGCCAGCTTGCGCTGGCTGTTGGTCAAATCGACAATTCGGACGAACCGGCACACAGGCGGACACTGAGGGGCCTAAGGCGATGCAGGCCCGCCGTCAAAACGGATGTGGCCGGTCAACAGATCAGGAGTCCGCCGGCTGAAAGAAGGGATACCGCCGGCGGAATTGCCTCTATCCTTAGTACTAGAACCTCTTCTGCTCGTCTGGGTTAAAGAATCTCACAACCGATCTCAAACCGATCTCCCTCCAGTGGTTCTTGAATTTAAAGACCCAGCCCGTTTCAAGTTCTGTTCGAGTTCTTGGATCCCACAACGAACATCGCTTTCCTTCCGGGTTCCCAGATCTCACAACCCGTCTCCCTCTGGTTCTCGAATTCAAAAACTTAGCTCATTTCTGTTGAGGTTCTTGGATCCCACTACCAACACCCTTTCCTTTCGGGTTCGCAGATCTCACAACCCGTCTCCCCTGGTTCTTGGATTCAAAACTTAGCTCATTTCTGTTCGAGTTCTTGGATCCCACTACCAACACTCTTTCCTTTCGGGTTCGCAGATCTCACAACCCGTCTCCCTCTGGTTCTTGGATTCAAAAACTTAGCTCATTTCTGTGCGAATTCTTAGATCCCACTACCAACACCCTTTCTTTTCGGGTTTGCAGATCTCACAACCCGTCTCCCTCTGGTTCTTGAATTCAAAAACTTAGCCCATTTCTGTTCGAGTTCTTGGATCCACAACGAATATCACTTCCCTTCCGGGTTCCCAAATCTCACAACCTCGTCTCCCTCGGGTTCTCGAATTCAAAACTTAGCTCATTTCTGTTCAGGTTCTTGGATCCCACTACCAATACCCTTTCCTCTCAGGTTCACAGATCTCACAACGCAACCCGTTCCCTCTGGTTCTTGAATTCAAAGATTTAGCCCGCTTCGGTTCTAGTTCTTGGATCCCACTACCCTCATTTTCAGAGTTTTCGGTCACATCACTGAGATTGAGTATCTAATAAATGTGGCATTGAGAGCCTGCCAGCACTCCCATCCAGAGTCGCCTCCGGAGATGCTGTGCATCTCATGTGCGATATTAGAAACCCTGGCACCTGTTAGAAGATAAACAAGCTCGGATATAGGCACATGATTGAACAGTGCAAGTGAGCGGCCGCCCGATCGTTGAGGCGGAACTATATGCTGAAAGATATTTTGAATTGGACGTAGTTAGATGTAGAGGAATGATAGGAAAATCAAAGGAACACACCTGCTTGTATACACAGAGACTAAGATAACTCAAGCCGTCCACAGTTTCCGCATCTGTGTAACTTTCGTGTTTGCCCGAGACAGAGCCGTATCTGTAAATTCCGAGAACTTCGCCCAAATAAAGCCAGAGAGCACTACGCATGATAACGAGAGAACCAAGTCGAATTGGTGTTATTCCATCGACCCCGCGGGATCGGAGTTTGGGAACTGTGGGGTACTTCAGTCTCGTCCCAAGAAAATATGCTTTGCAGCATGCACCAATGCCTGAGACACCGTTAAATTCTTACCCAACGTATTCGCATCGCTTACCGTGGAAATCGCGGCTTCAACCGGTTGCAGAGGGACGCGGATTGTGTCAAGCCCAAAATCTATATTGTTGGCAGACACGGGGAGCTCGTCCTCCGATTCCGAGTCGGGACTCGCATTCAGAATCGTCATCTGGGCTGGGTGAAGTTGAACTGAACTGCTAGGAGGTCAAAAAAGAGGGTGCAGAACGGTAGATTTGAGAGGAAGCTCGGGGACTTCCATCCCACAATAGTGTATTGCAGGTGCTGCGGCCTCTTTCCAGGCCACTGCACACGCACGGTCCAAATTTGCGCAGGATAGAAACTGTTCGAGGGCAGAAACCTCTGCTGGTGTCGGCGGCGCCGGCGTGTCGCAGTCGGGGATGTACCCATTGTTGGAGTCCTCTTCCTTCTTGGTATTGAATTTCCCAGAAGATAGAATATCTTGCCGGAAGGTGATGTGCTTGTTCATCTGAATGAGTTGTCCAAACGTGAACTCGGAGATAAAACTGCGAGTGATCCCAAAGAAGTGTTCGATGAAGCTGGACCCGTGGTTCCGTGGTAAGAACGGCACGTCGGGGTAGTATTTGCGGTGAGCAAGGATAAAGAGTATGAACTGGTTGCAGAGACGGATCAGGATCTGAAAGGTTGCATCAGCCAGGAAACTGCTCAGCTTCTGGAACAGGTCTGGGTAGCGCGACTCAGAGTCGACGATATTTGCGCGCCAAATGGTGGGGAAGTCCCGGGCGCGAAAAATGCAAGTGACACGTTCGATGTGAGACATCCCCCGCTTCATGTACACGTCCAAACAGTTCACCTTAAAATATTTAATAAAGGTAAGCAGATTTGCGCGGATTTTCGACAGTACCAAAGATGAATGTTAACACAAAGAAACCTTCAAAGGTCACATCAATGATATTACCGTCCGAATCAGCCAGAAATTGGGATAGCATATCCAGGAAAAGCCTCCTCGCTGAGCCATCGTCTTGCTTTTCCGGATTGAAGATCTCGGGCCGGGGGAAGAGAATGGGTACGTCCGTCAGCTTGGGGAAGCGCACGAGGTGGGTCAGGAGGGCGGGCGAGAGCGGTTGGATCGAAGATAATCTTGAATAAGAAGAGCACAAAGTAATGAAATGCACGTACATCAGCGTGCCCGTACTCCTTCGCAGTCATGCGGGAGCGCGGCGCTGCACCCGGTGGCGTGTGGCGAGGGACCAACACGTGGAGGTGGCAGAGTGCACGCAGTCGGGCGCAGGGTGGACCATGGAGGAAGGGATGCACTACGAAGCAGCACTCCTCCGGAGAGTGAGAACGTGCGAGGAGAGGGTGGCGCATTGCAGCGCACGGGGGGAGACTGCGTTGTGGTGACGCGTAGTAAGCACACGCGCAGGACGAGGCCGCGGCGGTAATCCAGGTGAACGAGAAGCGAGCGTGAGAGGGAAGAGTGGCGGCAGCTGGCGTCGTGGGTGAGAGACGAAGGCTCAGTGGCCCGTCTCGAGTCGATCGCACCTAGAATCGCACGCGGTGGACTAGGGAATGGGGTGAACACGCGGTTGTAGATGAGCCAGCTCCGCGCGCACGTCGGCAGCGCAGAGCAATCCCAGGCACAGCGGCAAGCATTGTGCCCGATGGGCAAGCGCGAGAGCAGGGCTCGCGCAAGGTAGGACGTCCGGCATCGAGTAGGTCGATCGTGCCGACCTCACTCGGAGGCAACCGTGGCCGGTGTGCGCATGGGCACACACAAGCCGTTCCAGGTTTTGCCCCAGGAACCGGTTCTGGTGGAACAAATCGCGATGAGAACTTCGCAGCCACTAGGGCGCAGGTGTTCTCGGTGGAGTTAGCGCGATGGCGGCGGGCGGGAAGCGTGCCATGCGCAGGAGCGGGTGCAGGTGCAGCGGCGGTAACACGCGCGGGAGGAGCACACCCGAGTGAATCAAATATAGACTCAATACATACCTCCTCAGCCCCTCAGGCTAGATCGATTCAATCGGAAAAAGAAAGTAGAAAAAATTCTATTCGTCCAGCGAAGTCGAGAAGCAGCAATGCACACGGAGCCTGCACGAAATCCATGAGTCCAGCTAGCAACTCCCCCATGTCCCCCACGTGAGGTATCTTCGAGAACCCCGAGCGACGGAATGGTGCCCCACTCCTTCGCAAAGGCACTGCGTAGACGGGGTGCGCTAAGAAGCGGTGCCCCAAGCCCCAGAAAAACAGCTTTGCGGTCCGACGAGGTGATGGCGCGCGAGCAGCGGGGCGCGCCGAAGCGGCGCTCCGGGCCCGAGGAAAACAGCATCGCGGTCTCGTCCCGCCGGCGCTGTACCCACAGTCCCCTCCAGATTCCATCTCCCTCGAGAGGAATGCGCTCTCGTTCTATCCCTGGTGTACGTCGAGAAGACGAGGCAGCGCACTGAGGAGCAGCGTCACCAAGTCGGCGCGGGCGAGTCAGGGGACGTCGATGCGCCGTTGACGCGTCGCGCAAGCGAGGCCAGCGGCAGTTGGGCGCGGCGTCGATGGACACACACCACGTCAGAGGACGTGGTGGCAAGAAGAAAGAGCGCTTGGTGCAGAGATCTTGCACGTGCAAGATCTCCTGGCCCTGGGGCTGTGCGGTGAGTCCCATTATCCCCTGTAGGTAAATACCTCAGGCGAGTCCAGACGCGGGCGCCTAGTTGCGACCGAGTCGGGCGCGATCGAGGCCAGCGCCAGTTGGGCAGGCGTTGTGGAGAGCGTGCGCCAGCGCTAGGCGAGTACAGCGCGGACGGCCTCCCGTCGAGGAGCGTGCGCGGAGGGCGCGAACCCGTACGAAGCCCTGTAGAATAGGGCGTCTTGCGGCCCCCCGGCCTTCTCCACACACCGGGCAGGCAAACACACCGCACTCTTCATTCCGGGCGCGGTGGAAGCGAGACGTCCAGTGGCGCACGGGCGCTCGCCACATAGGCGACTGCCCGGAACGCATGAGCAGCAAAGGGCGGGCTATGGCGGACGAGCTGCACCCAGAACGAGAGCCCGGACGGGTCGATGACACGGGCGGTCAGCTCCGCGCGCACGCCGGCAGCGCAGAGCATCCCCAGTGAAGCGTTCCGTGGTGCGCGCTGGTGTTCTGCCATGATCCCGTTCTGAGGCGAAGCGTAGTCACCTGAGGATGCCCGCGCCGCGTGGGTGTCCTCGTTATTCCCCTACCCGTGCCCGCCCCTCCATTCTCGTAGATGTCGAGGTTCCAGAATCCAGCGCAGAGTACCGGTACTTGCGGAGAGCTAGAGACGGGCATGGGGATGTAGGGGGCGACGCGCTTAGGTCGCGGCGACGAAGGGTGCGGGGCCGCGAGCAGGGTCGGTGGGTCCGTCGAGCCAATGGGTCTGGGAGCGCGGGCGGTTGCGGGCGCGGACTCCACGGGTCGGGTCGTTCTGAGTGTGCGATTGTGGCAGGCGAGGGCGCGAGCTGAAGCTAGGGGCCCGCGCATTGACGAAGCGCTCGCACGCAAAACGGAGGCGTTGAGGAGCAGCACCGCAAAGCTGGTGCGCTGGAGAAGGCGAGCGGAGAACGGCCCTGCGCGCACACCGGCAGCGCAGGGCGTTAGCGGAGTGTGCACGAGCCCGCTTGCGGGGAGAGGCGCGACGGCGCGGACGAACCAGAGTGGCGGGTGGCGGAAGCGTGGCGGCTGGGAGCGCAAGGCGAGAGCGACGCGGGCGCGTCACCTCGGAGAGGCGGGGGCTGGCGCTATTCTACCGCGGCGCTTCCTCGGAGGTGACGTGCCCTCCGAGACGCGCGCGTTTGGGGTCGACGTGTGAAAGCGGGCGACGAGCGGGCGCGCACGACGATCCGAATGCACCCAGGGTGGGTTCAGAGTAGTGAGGGCGGGACGGATGTCGCGCACGCGAATCTTTTGAGGCAGCCGTACCGGGATCGCGCAGCGCAGGCCGATGGGTGCGCGGACGTGCGCACAGACTAGGAGTCGGATGGCTAGGACGGCCTACGGACGCGCGTCGTAGACGGGTTGCGGGGACGGTGCCCCCCAGCGCCAAGAGACGCCGTCGCGCAGGGTGGAAGAGTCGTCCACACACGGCGAGTGGAGGACACTCCCGTGCGAGTGAGACGCTTCGCCGCGCAGCGACGAGGTCACGGCGCGCGAGCAGTGGGGCGCGCGAGCAGTAGGGCGCGCTGAAAGCAGCGCCCCGCTCTGGGAAGACAGCATCGCGGTCTCGTCCCGCCAGCGCTGCGCCCTCCGTCCTTCCCTAGATCCCCTCCCAGGCCCGTCGGCGTGCGGACGTGCACACGAGGGTGAGAGGCACGGGCGCCGAGTACAGCGAGCCTAGTTCCGGAGGCGCTGGCGGCCAGTCGCGGGCGAGTCGGGTGCGGGTGGCAGCGCATGCATGTGGTCGGAGTCGAACATGTTCAACACAGGCGCGGAAGGGCGGCGGGGGAGCCTGCTGGATGTGGCACCACGTACCCGATACAGCAGCTTCGCGGTCCCCCGTAAAATACATCCTCAAAGTTAGTTTGATCTAATCAAGCACAGCCTCATCGACCTCTACGCCGTCCTCGACCTCAGGCGCGTCTCCCGCCGAGATCAAGGCAGCCTACCACCGCGCCCTGCTCGCCGCCCACCCAGACAAAAGCGACGCCTCCCAACCCACCCCCGACATCGCCGCCATCAAGGATGCCTACCGTGTCCTCTCCTCGCCCGCCCTCCGCGCAAAGGCAAAGGCGCACCAGGACCCGCGCCCGGCGCAGGTCATCTCGCTCGCAGACTTTGACGAGCAGGGCGCCGACGCGTGGACGCATGCGTGTCGGTGCGGCGGCGCGTATGCGATCACTGGCGCCGAGATGGACCGCGGGGTGCATCTCGTTCCGTGCACCAGCTGCTCGGAGGTGGTTTGGGTGGGCTATGAGTTGGTGGAGGAGTAGTGTGGGTCGACTGCGCTGCACTGCACTCGCTCACAGCGCGAATCATCCAACAACTGTCGCCACAGTGCTGCCCAACGCCGCCGCCGATAGGTCCTCGTCTGGAGGTCCGCTGCCACCGACACACGCACGCACAGCTCCCACCTACCTACAGGGTGGCGATGCGCGCCCAAACCAAAGGCAGGCGGCTATAATCGCGACACGGACTCGCCCCCCCGCCTCTCGTCCTGCGTCTTTGGCTCGCCGGTCGTTGCAGACATCCGAAATCATGTACCTACTATCATCCAGCACAATGAATAAAAGCTTGAATATTGCAATCTGAACAGTCCATCTCATCTATCTGTATGTGCGCTGCGTGAGCCAGACGAGTAGGATCCTCGCATCTCTCCATCGATTGCCCAATGGCTACGCTGTGTCCGACACGGTCCACGACCATTTCTATCCTTCCTCTTGAGCTCATCTCATCTCGTCCATCGCTCCAAAACATTACATCTACGCGTCTGACGCGGGTATCATGGTTACATGTACAAGACAGGGCGGGAAGGTCTGTAGCTCATTCTTCAATTCCTCCCAAGGTGGCAGGTCACAAAATCCCCGTGCCTTCCTGCGCCTGGTCGCCGTCGCCTCCCCCGCCCCCTTGACGCACGCACCGCAAAGCATCCCGTACGCCTTGCCTTGTCGAACTTGTGCAGCCCTGCAACACCGTCGTCGTCCATGAAGCAGCAGAATACGGACTTGCCCAGCGCGCGGCATTGCCGCATGTAGGGCTCTGCGGCCACGTGCGCAGCCAGCCGAGCGTGTATCCTGGCTGGAACTGTTTCACCAGGAGGTGTTCGCGGCCGATGAGGCAACGGCGCAGGCCGAGCGGGGGTAGGGATGTGTGCGTGCCGTCCTGGCGCGCGAGGCCGTCAAGGAGCTGGACCTGTGCATTTAAAGTTTAAGATTCAAGAATATGACCAGGATGTAATAGGCGTGAGCAGAAACAAATATGTGACAGACCCACCAGTGAGTTGTTATTGCCAGCTACAAGTGCGTGGTAGTACGCAGCAGGCAGGGCCGCTGCGATGCCGTGCTCGCGCGCCAGCACCGCGAGGTCGAAGGAGAGCCTGCGGTGGGGCGCGATCTGCGTCAGTTTGTACATCCCGTTGACGAGCAGCAGCGCGTCATCGGACGCGTTGAGCGTTGTAGGGTTGATGCGCGTGATGCGCGCCACTGCGGTGGCAGCAAGGATGTTCGTACAGTCGTATTTGCACCCGAGCTGGAGGAGCACATTGAGGGCCGCAAGCGGGAGGAGGGGCTGGCCTATGAAGATCCTGCATCCCACTCACTGCCATTCAGCATGTGCATAAACTCAAGCAGGACTGAATGCAGCGCACGCACGGGTCGTACAGCGCCTTCAGCAGATATTTGACAAAGTAGTTGGGGGCTGGCTGGAATCAGACATTGAAGATGCCATGAACGATGCTATGTGCTGTTGGTATGCATGTGAATAAATTAAATCCAATTCAATTTGTGCTATAAAACTATACCAAAACATAAATACATTTTTAGCCAGAAACTAAACACAGTACATAGCATTCAGAGATTGTAAGTAGCTAGGGGCTCAACCAATTTCATTGCATCCAAATCTTTATTGTTGTCTTCAAGATCATCCTCTGTTTCATCATCCTCCGTTTCATCTGAAATACCACTAGAGATTTTCAATTCTGCCAGCTTGACCAAATTCTCTCTGTGTTGCTGGTGCACATCCTCGCCAACACTTGCCAGCCTTTCATCAATCTGTACAATCTGTTTTGCCTGTGATGACCTTTCAAACAGAGGTCTTGCAGTTTCCCAATGGCCCACTGCCTTCAGCAGGTCATTGTGTCTCTTGTGAATATCCCCAAGTCTGAGCATGCATTCCGCTCTGCTGCAATGCACATCCATTGCAGTAAATCCCTCTAAAGCAACCGTGAACAGGCTAACAGCAGTATGCCTCATCATTGTATGAGAGAAATATGTCCCCCAAGAATTGAAGAGCTCGATACATGCCAAGTCTATATGTTGACTTCAGAGACAGTGCCAGAAATAGTACTGTCCAGCTGGACATTGAATATTTTTCAGGCCAGCAACTGACATTACCAAGCTGCTCCAAACAGTAGAATATGATTTCTGTATTTTTTCCTGTCCATAATTTGATACACTGTTCAAAGATCATCTTTGCTTCATGAAACTCTCCTTTGTGGAGATGGAAATGTCCTAGGGTGGCATCACACATTGCTAATCCCAGGATCTGCTTAGGAGTCTCAAATATGTTTCTGGCTGCATCCAGGTTCCTCAACACACTATCCGTTGGGTAACCCATGTGCACACCAAGCTCTGCAATATTGAGCAAAACATATCCACGATTCCATTCACCTTGATCTGCAGCCATTTCCTTGAGATTCTGGACATGAATGTTGTATGCTTCAAGGTACTCTGATTTCAACATATGGATCTCTGCCTGTTCCATCATGAGGTTCCGGTAGGTCCTGCCACCTGATAGTCCACAAAGACCTAGGAGATGCATGGACCTTTTGAGAGTAGAAACACTTCTGCTATAGTCACCAGACCATTTCAAGCACTGTGCTTGAATATGCAGTGCACGTGCTTCAGCAAACAAATTTGCAGAAATTCTGGCTAGCCTCTGTGCTTCAAATGCCTGCAATTGGGCTGTAGAATAATCACCAATTTGCTCGTTCATTGATGCCAGGTTACACAATGCATCTGAATGCCTTCTGGTGTTACCAGTGGAATGTGCCAAAGATACAGCTGCTTGGCAAAATTCTATGGCTTTGACTAGGTCACTTGCACTTCTCCTGATAGTAGTCTGCAATGCAAATGTAAAACAGGCCTATGCAACTTGTGTTAGTGTAGTGTCATAACAAAGCAAGCCCAACTGAGAAGCTCACATTTAAGATCTGGGTCATCAAAGTACTCAAAATGGTTCAATCCTTTAGCTGACAAGTGTATCTGGATCAGAGATTCTAGTTTTTCCCCAGGATCGAAATATTTCAGTGATGACATAGATCTTGAGGTGATGATCTTCTGAGTGTAGAAGAATTTTGTGGACCTGATGAATCAATGGTGTGATTCCCTGGCCCATGAGGTGGATAAATGCATTCAGATGACATATACTATAAATTATATCATTGAGTTCAGGATGACCCTGTTGGAGTCCATTGTGAAGGATATTCTGTATGTTGGCTAGATTTGATGATATCTGTGAAACTGTTGCTGACACTGTTTTCAGATCCTCGGTGATCCTCAAAGAATTTGAGGAGGAACTGGAAATGTTTGAACAGAGGTCGGATGAGATTCTCAGATGGAGGTTGGATTTTATTCATGTATTCCCTGATAGGCACCAATGCCTTGAGGCGTTTTTGCTCATTGCTGTATGCTAGAGCAGTACCAATCAATGCAGCTTTACATCCAAGTACATTCCTGATTGGTAGTTTGCTTTGCACTAACTCCACATCTGAGAGTCCATCTGGCAGCATTGATAGGAGACTGAGAAGATCCCGGGAATGTCTATTGAGCCTAGGACTTGACAGAGACAGTGAAATTGATATTTCCAGGTTGGCTTCTTTATTAGTTCCCACTGAGATCACAGATATGTTCTCCCTCTCCCAGAGGGCCAAGACATTAGGGCATCCCTCTGAGTCCACTAGATGTGCAATAAGACTGACTGCAAGTGGCATGTTGTCTGTCAGGGAAAGGACCTTATCAACCTCATCAAGGTTGTGGTTTTCATCTGCAATGTCAATGAATGTTTTTCGAGCAGCATCCTGATCCAAAGGGCTTGAGAGGCTGCAAAAAAGGCCTTGTCCACTGCATTTTCCCAGGTCTTTCTGCCCCTCGCATTGTTATCTGTCACGATTTCAGCAAATCCATATGAAGGAAAAAATGAACTCACCATCAATGCTAGATGCTCTATATCTGCAAGCAGGGATAGAAATTCTTCAATATCACTACGACATTCCATAGGCTCCCACAATGTTTCAAGGTTATCAAGAACCAAGAGACTGCTAGGGCTACTGGAAAAGTGCTGAACAACTGCTTGACTCAGATCTGCCTGGCTTGAGCCCAATGTTGGCCCCAATGAGTGCTGCAAGCTCAACTGTACTTGATGCAGAGTCGCAGGCAACAAAGAAACAATGTTGCTGATATCTGGTCTTGATCTGTGCATGGTGGATAACAGCTCTTGCAAGACTGGTTTTGCCCATTCCTCCACTGCCTAGAATTGCTATCCGTGGGGTTCCCTGGTTGAAAAGTTGAAGGATATCTGAGATCTCAGAGTCCCGTCCATGGAATATCTTTGGTTCTGAGGGTAGCATTGAGATTGAGGTTGAGCTGGAGATTACTATGAGTAATTGATTATTGGATGAATCAAATCACTACCTGTTGTGGGATCCTGAATAAAGACGGCTTGTCTGAAAAGAATTTAGTATGATATTGGCAAAGTGGGGAACATTTCTTGACCATGGATAGTCCATCTGAACTAGTTGTATCAGAGAGTTCTCCAATCATCCTCAGCACTTCCTGGTTTCTCTGTTCTGCCTCCTGTTGCATCTTTGAAAGATCTGTCATAATATTGGCACCTCCAATCTGCATGGTATCCATCAATGAGATCTCCCAGAACAGTGATAGGCTTACCTGAAAGAAATCCAGTCCTTGTTTCAAACCAGACTGGCAATCCCTGAACAACATGCTCAACTCTCCCTGACGGAGGAATTTTTTGATTTTGTTGCCAGTCCTTTGAGCCTCCACAAATGTGTGGATTTTATGCAGAGTCCTACATGGATTGTCAGTACAGAAAAGATTGTCTTTTGCAAGAAACATGCTCAGTGAATTTTCCAATATTCTCCAGGATAGTTGGTGGCAGCACCCCACTGGTTGCAGAACCATGGATGACTATAATTGCATTGATCAATGTGTAGGTTTGTTCCATCAACTGCACACAGCTGTCTTTGTTTTGTTTGACTGCCTGAGAAGAGTGGTGAGCCAGGATGGTTGTAAAAGCAAACCCTGAACTCTACCTGAATATGATCCAGAAGGGACTGTGTTGTGTTCAAGATGGCCTTGAAGGAATGGGGTATCAAAGTTGGTAGCAAGCAATTGCAGGGCATTGATAGTCATCATCAAACATGTTGTAATATTGTTCAGTCGGACTTGACTGGCAGTGGGCTGAGAAGGCATCTTAAGAGTTGTTGGGGGGTGTACACCTACCTTCTACCTATATAAAGTCCATGCCGAGGCCTGGGAATGCCCTGTTCTCAGGGCGGTTTTCAAACACATGCTGAGGTTTTAAATCACTGTTTCATTAGTTGACAGGGAAAGACATCCTCTGATGATCCACTGAGCCATTAAAAATATCCGGTTTCTGCCAGGCAATGTTCGGCACCTTTGTAAATTCAATGCTTCACATAACACCCAGCTCAGACTCAAACTGCTTTATTCAGCCTAACTGGAGAAACTTCGGGCCTCATGGTGTATTAGCACAATTTAAACTGGTATCTGTGTGGTGCCATTCCAGCAATGCCCAAATCAAAGATGAGGATGCATCAACTTGGCTGCAATTATAACTGGTTCCACCATCATCAAAATAGAACCCAAATCAAAGATGAGGATGCATCGACTTGGCTGCAATTATAACTGGTTCCACCATCATCAAAATAGAACAGAACCCAAATCAAAGATGAGGATGCATTGACTTGGGTGCAATTATAACTGGTTCCACCATCATCAAAATGGAACAGAATTCCACCATCATAAAATGGAACAGAACCCAAATCAAAGATGAGGATGCATCAACTTGGCTGCAATTATAACTGGTTCCACTATCATCAAAATAGAACAGAATTTTGATGTGCATGTCTGAGAGATTTCTCTATTTGCACTACAAAGTGCTCGACAGCTTCACATCGCCGGAAGGGAAGGATGGTCATGCCGCATAGTATGGCTTGGAATCTGGAGTGGGTCAAACACGCTTTTGCAAGAGGAAGCAGGATAGATTCATCAAGTTGTCAATGTACAAATCCTATGGGGTACCATTACTGTACAATAAATCTGAGTACACGAGGAAGCTTTGCAATTTGAATGTGTACATACCGAGGGCCGACTCAGAGTTAATGACATTGGAAAAAGGTCTACAGGTCCTTCTTCAACTCTTCCCAAGGTGGCAGGTCAAGAATCACAGGCAACTCGTCCCACATTTTCTGATGCCCAGCATGAAGTGTCCTTGCAGTCTGAAGATTCTCATTCTCGAAACCATCCTAGCATAGAACCTGGCTGGACCTGCTTGACTAGAAGCCTTTTGCGGCCAATCAGACATCTGCGCATATCGACCAAAGGCAGAGATGCCAGTGTGTTGTCCTCTCTTTGTATGCCGTCGAGGATGTTAGCCTGTTCAGTGCATCGGTCAGGTCAGATGTACAGCGCTGATCACAATGGATCTCACTGAGCCGCACAGGATTGCACAATAGGAAGGGTGGACATTATGTCGTGCTCTTGCACCAGCATTATCAGATTGAAGTAAAATCCAGAACCAGCAAGAATATGTGTCGGTGCGTATTTCCTATCGATGAGAGTGTTGGTCAGAGCGTCGAACTCGAGGAGTGTTGTGGGATTTTCGGAAGGATCACCAAATATGGCATGCAGGGACTATACTCCAGAGATATGATAGAGGAGGAGCTCGTTGGCAATGGGCAGGGAATTTCTGGGATCCAGAATAGCGGGGAAAATCCAACATGCAAAAGATTTGGACAGAGCCTCAATATCTGCTTGGTCTCGCGTTCGTGCAGTCTCGAGTAACCGCGAGGGACAAAGCAATCGATGCCCATGTGCTTCACTAGGGCACTGAGCCCTTCTCGACCTTCGAGCGCGCAAACGAATACCGGTAACTGCGTAATCCGACGCAAAGTGACTCTCTCATAGAGCAATTCAGTACCGGTGCGATTCCACAATTGCAAACCGCTAGAATAGAGAGCTTCATGCGCAGATCCACTGAAGAGATATCCTGTGGATAGGGCAGGATTGATTTTGTCCCGTCGAACAACCATGACGGCGGTAAAGCGTTGCGAAAATGGCGAGTAAAATTTCATCAGGCAAAGAAGCATAGTTGCTTCGGCAATAGCTCTGGGTTTCGAAATCTCCAGCTTCAGTTTCTCCAGCTCAGTTTTATCAAGATAAATATCCCAGGATTCGGCCTAGTAATACATTGAATCAGTCATCCCCCGCGCGGATTTGCCAATGGTCTCACCACTGTATTCTGGATAAAGTTGTACACATAGTCCGAAACACCGTGGGTCTCTGGATCTTCCGCAATTTTTTGCTCAAATTCATTGAGGCTCGGCAGCCCAATCATTTGTGAGGCGGATAGGCTTCGTGAGAAAGTCAAACATGTCCTACACGAAAAGGTCGGCGTCAAAAGGCGAGCACACAGCCACATATTGATCTCATTATTAGCCGAGTCCTTGGAAGCGGTGTTGCCATACTATTAGTGTATATGTTCAACCAGGCATGGCTACGATACAAAATATCTAAAAAATGAATTACGTAAAATTTATCCTGGGAAACAATTTGGGACCGCACAGGCTGAGGCAACCTCCTCAAGCGTCAAATAGTCTGGGGACCACCTATGAGACCTATGCCTTGATTCACCACAGAATAATCACTTGAAAGGAGGCTGCTAGCTACACTGCTCGAAGCTAATATCACTCAGCCACTATACAGCAACTCATGGGTGTAATAGACAGCAGTGAGTGGTTGGGAGAAAAATTATGGGTTGTAGCGCCAGCCTAGAGATGGAATTGGAGGACGGGACACGAAGGCTCCCGATTGCAGAATGCGGAAAGGTGAATACAGTAACCAAGGATAATATTTCGAAGAACTTGAGTGTGGTGTGCCATCGTTTCAGTGGTATGTGAACGGTACAACACTACAGTTCGTTATAATTCTTCAACTCGCTCCAGGGAGGGAGGTTGAAAAAGGAAGGAAGATCCTCCCACATTTTCGCACGCCCAGCGGTCAAGGCTGTCCCTCCTAGTTGTGCACAAGGAGCGCAGAATGCCCTTTGAACATATGAAACCAGAATGAATGAGTGAACTTTCGCCGAGGTGAGGATGGTGTTCAAAATTGATTGCTGCCACTGCTGGCACCTAGACACATCTTTGCAATTGGGCGCAGGTTTCCATGCGATGAGCCAACTGAGTGAGCTGCACGATTGCCACTGCGCCTGGAGGAGTCTTTCGTGTCCCAGAGTACATGTAATGCGGTCTGAGGATGACAGCGTGCTGACAGTTCCGTCTGGGCTCTGGATTTCTCGGAAGATAGATTCCTATGCCGGAAATCTCAATCCCATGTAAAGAGTTTATTTGTTTATTTGGCTTACCAGGGAGCCTTTCGCAAAGCGGTAGTATGCGCACGGTAAAATGGCCAGAAGGTTATTTTCTCTCGCCAATGTTAGCATATTGTAATCTATACCTGCATAATGCACAATCCATGTGGTCGAGTGATCAACGGTCTTCTAAATAGCAGGTCTGAGAGCATCCAATAAAGCGACATACTCCTCCAACGTCGTGGGATTCTTGAAAGCAAGCCGCTCCACAGCGATGTCAAACAGGGCCTTGAAATCATATTTACGCCCCAAGCGGACAAAGCTCGCGACATACTGAAACGGAATGCCTTTCTCGTTGAAAATGGTGCTTAAGATGGTCAGGTCAGATGTTGAAAGGCGTATGCAATTTATATTCTCGCTCACGGATTGTAGAGTGCACTCAACAGGCATTTGACGTCCTTCACTGTGTCCTGGAGCTCGATAACAGGGCAGCCATCGACACTGAGCTGCTCAGATGGATCCGGCTGCGGCAGCCGATGCATATTGCGGAAAAAGACGGAATGCTGGGAGAGTACACCCCAATGGACGCGAAATTGTGTGTTTTGAGCCTGCAGAACGACGCTTCCATCATGGTACCAGATCTCAGAACGAATTATGGTCGTGTTTTCGGTGGAGGACATGGTAGAAGCGAAGATCAGTGATCAGCCCTGAAAGGCCGAAAGATCAGAGGGTTGTCGGGAGAAAAAATGTAGGTGTGCCGCTTGAGTCCCACTGGACTCCCAGGGACTCCAAGAATTTCTAGATTCCGCCCAAACACAACCAAAGACGTATCCATATTTTTTGCCATACATATGGTATCAAGTCGAGGATCGGTGCTCGTAAGTGTCTAAGACTTGAGATGTCAGGTGCGTAAGGATGGGTGCAGAGGCAAGGCAAGTAAGGTTGTATCATGAAGGGAGAAGGGATGAATCAACAAGGGAATCAAGAGTAGTGTTCACCTTAAATTGCTTGGTGTGGAAAAGGAGTAAAGCGGAGGAACTGCAGCCTTGTACACGCGAGGAGGTTGGTGAAGGGTTCGCATATGCTCGATAAAGCGGCGCGGGTGCCGGATGTGGGCGTCGTTGCAGCAGGAGAGGAACCGGGATCCGCGTCGTAGTAGTTAAGGTGGGAAGGGTGGAGAGATGGGAGATTTGGAACATTTTCGTCCAGGTAAGCGAGAACGACGAGTACAGCGAAATTTGGAGCGGCGTCTTGACGATGAGGGCTGCCTGCTTTCATCGCAGGACGATTTTCCCGCACTGTTGGAGTGTCAGCTTCTTGACCCCGGTCTCGCAATGAATGCTGCCCCAGACATCCGCCAAAAAACATACAGCGGTGCAGAAGGCCGTGTAGCAGACTTTCTGGAGTTCACCGAACCAACTTTGGTGAATGGCTGGCCCTTCCTCCGGAACGACATGAGCAACGACTACATCCCTGATTTGGATGGTGACAGAGGGTCCGACAGTTCAGAGTATGTCTTGGATTCGGATTCGGACGACGGATCCGAAGCTTCTGACTTGGATGCAGCCTCATGTATCACTGTCGGCAAAGATGGGGGTGACTTGGAAGACAAGTTTTACATGCAGGAGGACTGGGAAGTCGGTCGCGATGAGGCGTCGGCGATATTTGATCAAACCCGTAATAACTAGTAGGATTCATTCTTCATTCTTCGTTCTCCTCTCATTTCAGCAATCTGAAGGTTGGTCTTGAAAGGGATTGATCATTCCGCACATCCAAAACACGAGTCCATAATCGTGCATACTCTGAGCCTATTCGAGAACTTGACAGACGGATGCCAGTGCCGCCGATAAGTAACCAAGAAAAGTAAAGTGCAACGAAGACCAAAAGAAATCTACTCATCCGAGGGTCGTTCCAGTGGCTTCGAAGGGTCGAGGAGAAATGAGCTGCGCGTTGATGAAGGCGAAGAGACCGGGAAGTTTGGGCTCAGATCGTAGAGAGCGCAGCTGGCGATATGGATGGGCAAAAATGGAGCTGTTTCCTTGTGCTGACCATAGCAAGGACGATTGGGCGCTATTCAAACGAAATATGTGTTGCAAAGGGGGTGAAAAGAGCGAAGCTAGAGATGTAGAAGTGTTTATGATAAAGGGCCGGGTGAATGTTATCGGAGAGTCGTCATTTTGTCGCCAGACAGCGAATCCCAAACCGAAAGCACTCCAGTCTGAGACGTCATGTATTTGCCAGGTCCCCCCACATCATGAGAAATTGAGAATACGTTTGGATTCATTCTTTTTTGACAGCCGAAGCTTTTCACTTGTCCAAAACTATTTTCGCACGAGACCACATATCCTCACAGCCAGAATATGGTGCCTCCCAGTCCTCTACGATATTATAGATTGCTTGCTGCTCCACAATGCGATGCTTCATGTGCTGAGAGAACTAGTCCTGTATAGTCGCCCGTGTGGGCGATAATCAGGACCTGAAGGCAAGGGCAACTTGAGCACACCATCACGACATGCTCTATTGCAACCTCTGCATCGGGATGCAAGGCAACATGGGTTAACCAAGAAAAATGCCGGAGTATCGAGAGACCTTGTGCAGGAAAAGATATCCAAAAGATGAGGTCGAGATGGGTGAGACTCAAAAGCCAAGTCGAAGAAGTGAGAGGAATCCCCGCAAAGTGTTTGAATTCAATGGAGAGCCGGTTGCAGTGGCAACTGACTGATGAGGAGGGGGAGCTCTGAGGAACCATTGCTATCAACCCAGCAGGCGAGGGACTCTACTGCTGTGCAGGCAGTAAGAATGCTGCACGCTGTCGCTGCTTGTTACCATGCATTTCAAAACACTTGCCAGAAACAGTAATAATCAGCAATGGATCTTTGTACTTGTAGTACTCTACCAACAGAGAACAGAGGAGGAACAAGCACAGATTTGACGCATATGCATAGATGAGTTATCTTCTAGCTACTTTGCCTTTGTTCCGCAACCACAAGCACTGACTGCATCACATGAGGCCGAAGCACACGGCGCCGGAGGAGGAGGCGCTGCGTACACATGCGGCGAGGAAGGAGTGGGAGCGGGAGGAGAATCGGCTGCGGCCGCTGCACCCTTGCGCAGCAAATGCCACCCGCCCCCGTCCCCGCCCGACGGCAGCCGCCCCAGCTCCAGCTGACTGCTATCCCCCGCTCCTCCAAGTACCTTCCCGACTTGCACTCGCACTTCCCCCCGCTCGCAGCCCGCACCCGCACGCGGAACTCGGAGTACTCCACGCTCCCCCGCTCTCCGTCCTCGACCGGTGGCAGCTCCGGCCCCTGCCCCAGCCCGCCCCCGCCCTGCATCGTCACACACTCATCCTTTCCAAATAGCGGGGAGTTCGGGCGCGTGAAGAGCAGCAGCACGACGTTCACTGCGCCGCTGAGGCCATAGAGCGAGATGACCACGAAGGTTGCGGCGCTGGGCATGCCGTGGTGAGGATCGGGGTGGGTGAAGCCCATCCAGTGCACGATGCTGGGGGGAGGACGAGCAGGCAGTAGGACGTGGGGTAGGCGATCATCGCGTAGACAGCTTTGCGCGCAGGGAGAGTGGTGTCCGTGTCGTCGAGGACGGATGAGGTACGGGTTCAACGGCGCGATGGCGGGCGGGTGGGGCGACCAGAGTCAGTACGCGATGGGTGACCGGTAGTCGATGGTAGCCGGGAGTGGGTGAAGGAGAGTGGCATGAGCGAGCAGGATCGCGTCGGCATAGCGGGCCGACGCGAGGCACAGGCTCACCGCCGACTCCAAGTCGCCGAGCACGAGCGCCTGCGGGTAGATGTTGAAGGCGCCAGCCTTGGGCGTCTCTGATGCGGCAGACGACGGGCGCGAGCCGACGGCTGCGGCGACAGACGAGTCGGGCTGGTAGTTGGTGTGCGGGACGACAGTGCTGAGGAAGTCGGATGCGTCCGCACCTGCTGCGTTTTCACCCCAAACAGACTCGGCGCGGTGGTGGGTGCTCTCGGACTCGCTGGCGGTGGTTCTGCGAGGTGACGCTGACGCTGACACTGGTGGCGGCACTGACTTCTGAGGGGGCCTTCTCGCTGCCGGTGCCCTCTTCTTGGTCCGCGAACGAAACCACTGACTCGCGGGCAGTGGGCTCCAGCTCTTCCACCTTCATCGTGCTCGCGCGGCAACTCATGACCGCCGCGAAGGCGCTCCTGCACAACGTGAAGCTGCACGTCCTCTGCGCGTCGCGTGCGAACACCCCCATGCGGCCCACCAAGGTCGCGGACGACGCCGAGCTGCGGCCTGCGGGGCGGCGGAGCACGAGCGCGCACCGCATGAGGGAGCTGGTTGGGTTCGCAGCGGACGAGAACGGGGACGGCGAGGGCGAGTTCCTGGTGACGGAGGCGCAGGCGCGGGCGGCGTTCCCCGTGGACGTGGTGGTGGGGACGCCCACGAAGCTGATGGAGATGGTCCGGGGGCGTGGGTGGGAGAGGGGTGCAGTTTGGGGGTGGGCCTGCAGCGGAGTTTGAGCGCAAACGCGCATTTGAGGCCGACGCGGAAGGAGGGGAGAAGGAGAAGGAGCGGGGCCCGAAGCGCCAGAGGGGCAGGACTCGGTGCCGGGGGTTGGGACGTGGAAGGCGACCGCCGAGATGGGGCTCGGGGAGGTCGAGTGGGTCGTCGTGGATGAGGCCGACGTGCTTTTTGGTAGGGGTTCATGGAACGAGGAATACCGTCGGGTAATGATGTTTTGCATATCCGCCTACGTCGACTTTCTCATCGGGTGTGCCACCGGTTGCCTTGCTGTTGTCGCTTCGGATGGATATCGTTTCTGGGGTCTGACGCGTGCGCACATTGACGAGCGGCGGCGGCGGCACGTGCGCGGGGAGGGTGGGTGTGCTGGCCACAGGGGAGGTGCGTATTGGAGCCGTTGGGTTCAGAATCGCGCGAAGGGAGAGGCAGCGGCGTAGGCGGGGTGCGTCGCGGGCGGTGAGGAAAACGATTTTTTAAAAAAAACTTACTCGGGCAGCAGCAGCCCAGGGCATCGTAGAGTCGGGTACAGTAGAGCCCATTTTGTTGTCGGAGGCGGTCGTCTGAGGCGGGAGTGAAAAAGTCTGCTAAAGTCAGTTTGATCTAATCAAGCACAGCCTCGGACCTCTACACCGTCCTCGACCTCGCACCAGGCGCGTCTCCCGCCGAGATCAAGACAGCCTACCACCGCGCCCTGCTCGCCGCCCACCCAGACAAGAACAACGCCTCCCAACCCACCCCCGACATCGCCGCCATCAAGGACGCCTACCGTATCCTCTCCTCGCCCGCCCTCCGCGCAAAGGCAAAGGCAAAGGCGGACCACGACCAGCTGAAACGCCCGCGCCCGGCACAGGTCATCTCGCTCGCGGACTTTGACGAGCACGGCGCCGACGCATGGATGCATGCGTGTCGGTGCGGCAGCGCGTATGCTATTACTGGGGCCGAGATGGACCGCGGGGTGCATCTCGTTCCGTGCACCAGCTGCTCGGAGGTCGTTTGGGTGGGCTATGAGCTGGCAGAGGAGGAGTAGTGCGCGTCTGCACTCGCTCACAGTGCGAATCATCCAACAACTGTCGTCACCGTGCTGCCCGATAGGACCTCGTCTAGAGGTCCGCTGCCACCGACACACGCACGCACACCTCCCACCTACCTACAGGGCAGTGATGCGCGCCCAAACCGAAGGCAGGCGGCTATAATCGCGACACGGACTTGCCCCTCCGCCCCTCATCCTGTGTCTTCGGCTCGCCGGTCGTCGCAGCCATCAATTGTATACCTACTATCATCCAGTACACCCGACTACAATGAATAAAAACTTGAATATTGCAATCTGAACGGTCCATCTACCCATACGTGCGCTGCGTGAGCCAGATGAGTAGGATCCTCGCATCTCTCCATCAATTGCCCGGTGGCTGTGCGGTTTACGAGTATTTCTATCCTTCCTCGCAAGCTCCAAAAACATTACATGTAAGTACGCGTTTGACGCGGGTATCATGCTTTCAAGTACAAGATGGTATACAGCTCATCCTTCAA
Organism: Mycena olivaceomarginata; assembly: GCA_029378375.1. Taxonomy (NCBI): domain Eukaryota; kingdom Fungi; phylum Basidiomycota; class Agaricomycetes; order Agaricales; family Mycenaceae; genus Mycena; species Mycena olivaceomarginata. The sequence goes on along the minus strand of JARKIC010002143.1, from coordinate 23,796 downwards.
CTCCCCAAGCCGGCAGCTCAAAACACCCCGGCAACTCCTCCCGCACCTTCCTGTGCCTAGTCGCCGTCGCCTCTGCAGCCTCCTTCGCGCACGCGCCGCAAAGCATCTGGCACGCCTTGCCTTGTCGAACTTGTGCAGCCCCGCAACGACGCCGTTGTCCATGAAGTGGCAGAATACGGACTTGCGCAGCCCGCGGCATCACCGCATGTGGGGCTCTGCGGCCACGCGCGCAGCCAGCCGAGCGTGTATCCTGGCTGGAACTGTTTCACCAGGAGGCGTTCGCGGCCGATGAGGCAACAGCGCAGGTCGAGCGAGGGACGCGCGCGTGCCATCCTGGCGCACAAGGCCGTCAAGGAGCTGGACCCGTGCATTTAAAGTTTAAGATTCAAGAATATGACCAGGATGTAATAGGCGTGAGTGGAAACGAATACGTGACAGACCCACCGGTGAGTTATTATTAATATTGCCAACTACAAGTGTGCGGTAGTACGCGGCAGGCAGGGCCGCCGTGATGCTGTTCTCGCACGCCAGTGCCGCGAGGTCGGAGGAGAGCCCGCGGTGGGGCGTGATCTGCGTCGGTTTGTACACCCCGTTGATGAGCAGCAGCGCGTCATCATATGTGTTGAGTGTCATGGAGTTGATGTGTGTGATGTGCGCCACTGCGGTGGCAAGGATGTTCGTACAGTCGTATTTGCGCCCGAGCTGGATGAGTGCATTGAGGGCCATGAGCGGGAGGAGGGGCTGGCCTAAGAAGATCCTGCATCCCACTCACCGCCATTCAGCATGTGCATAAACTCAAGCAGGACTGAACATGGTGCACGCACGGGTCGTAAAGTGCCTTCAGCAGATATTCAACAAAGTAGTTGGGGGCTGGCTGGAATCAGACATTGAAGATGCCATGAACGATGCTATGTGCTGTTGGTATGCATGTGAATAAATTAAATCCAATTCAATTTGTGCTATAAAACTATACCAAAACATAAATACATTTTTAGCCAGAAACTAAACACAGTACATAGCATTCAGAGATTGTAAGTAGCTAGGGGCTCAACCAATTTCATTGCATCCAAATCTTTATTGTTGTCTTCAAGATCATCCTCTGTTTCATCATCCTCCGTTTCATCTGAAATACCACTAGAGATTTTCAATTCTGCCAGCTTGACCAAATTCTCTCTGTGTTGCTGGTGCACATCCTCGCCAACACTTGCCAGCCTTTCATCAATCTGTACAATCTGTTTTGCCTGTGATGACCTTTCAAACAGAGGTCTTGCAGTTTCCCAATGGCCCACTGCCTTCAGCAGGTCATTGTGTCTCTTGTGAATATCCCCAAGTCTGAGCATGCATTCCGCTCTGCTGCAATGCACATCCATTGCAGTAAATCCCTCTAAAGCAACCGTGAACAGGCTAACAGCAGTATGCTCATCATTGTATGAGAGAAATATGTCCCCCAAGAATTGAAGAGCTCGATACATGCCAAGTCTATATGTTGACTTCAGAGACAGTGCCAGAAATAGTACTGTCCAGCTGGACATTGAATGTTTTTCAGGCCAGCAACTGACATTACCAAGCTGCTCCAAACAGTAGAATATGATTTCTGTATTTTTTCCTGTCCATAATTTGATACACTGTTCAAAGATCATCTTTGCTTCATGAAACTCTCCTTTGTGGAGATGGAAATGTCCTAGGATGGCATCACACATTGCTAATCCCAGGATCAGCTCAGGAGTCTCAAATATGTTTCTGGCTGCATCCAGGTTCCTCAACACACTATCCTTTGGATAACCCATGTGCACACCAAGCTCTGCAATATTGAGCAAAGCAATTCCACGATTCTGTTCACCTTGATCTACTCGTATTTCCTTGAGATACTGGACATGAATGTTGTATGCTTCAAGGTACTCTGATTTCAACATATGGATATCTGCCTGTTCAATCATGAGGCCCTGGTAGGTCCTGCCACCTGATAGTCCACAAAGACCTAGGAGATGCATGGACCTTTTGAGAGTAGAAACACTTCTGCTATAGTCACCAAACCATTTCAAGCACAGTGCTTGAATTTTCAGGGCATCTGCTTCAGCATACAAATTTGCAGAAATTCTGGCTAGCCTCTGTGCTTCAAATGCCTGCAATTGGGCTGTAGAATAATCACCAATTTGCTGGTTCATTAATGCCAGGTTACACAATGCAACTGAATGCCTTTTGGTGTTACCGGTGGAATGTGCCAAAGATACAGCTGCTTGGCAAAATTCTATGGGTTTGACTAGGTCACCCACACTTCCCCGATAGTAGTCTGCAATGCAAATGTAAAACCGGCCTATGCAACTTGTGTTAGTGTCATAACAAAGCAAGCCCAACTGAGAAGCTAACATTTAAGATCTGGGTCATCAAAGTGCTCAAAATGGTTCAATCCTTTAGTGACAAGTGTATCTGGATCAGAGATTATAGTTTCTCTCCAGGACCAAAATCTTTCAGTGATGACATAGGTCCTGAGGTGATAATCTTCTGAGTGTGGAAGAATATTGTGGACCCGATGAATCAATGGTGTGATTCCCTGGCCCACGAGTTGGCTAAATAAATTCAGATGACATATACTATAAATTATGTCATTGAGCTCAGGATGACCCTGTTGGAGTCCATTGTGAAGGATATTCTGTATGTTGGCTAGATTTGATGATATCTGTGAAACTGTTGCTGACACTTTTTCAGATCCTTGGTGATCCTCAAAGAGTTTGAGGAGGAACTGGAAATGTTTGAACAGAGGTCGGATGAGATTCTCAGATGGAGGTTGGATTTTATTCATGTATTCCCTGATAGGCACTAATGCCTTGAGGCGTTTTTTCTCATTGCTGTATGCTAGAGCAGTACCAATCAATGCAGCTTTACATCCAAGTACATTCCTGATTGGTAGTTTGCTTTGCACTAACTCCACATCTGAGAGTCCATCTGGCAGCATTGATAGGAGACTGAGAAGATCCCTGGAATGTCTATTGAGCCTAGGACTTGACAGAGACAGTGAAATTGATATTTCCAGGTTGGCTTCTTTATCAGTGCCCACTGAGATCACAGATATTTTCTCCCTCTCCCAGCGGGCCAAGACATTAGGGCATCCCTCTGAGTCCACTAGATGTGCAATAAGACTGACTGCAAGGGGCATGTTGTCTGTCAGGGAAAGGACCTTATCAACCTCATCAAGGTTGTGGTTTTCATCTGCAATGTCAATGAATGTTTTTCGAGCAGCATCCTGATCCAAAGGCTTGAGAGGCTGCAAAAAAGGCCTTGTCCACTGCATTTTCCCAGGTCTTTGTGCCCCTCGCATTGTTATCTGTCACAATTTCAGCAAATCCATATAAAGGAAAAAATGAACTCACCATCAATGCTAGATGCTCTGTATCTGCAAGCAGGGATAGAAATTCTTCAATATCACTACGACATTCCATAGGCTCCCACAATGTTTCAAGGTTATCAAGAACCAAGAGACTGCTAGGGCTACTGGAAAAGTACTGAAAAACTGCTTGACTCAGATCTTTGCCTGGCTTGAGCCCAATGTTGGCCCCAATAAGTGCTGCAAGCTCAACTGTGCTTGATGCAGAGTCGCAGGCAACAAAGAAACAATGTTGCTGATATCTGGTCTTGATCTGTGCATGATGGATAACAGCTCTTGCAAGACTGGTTTTGCCCATTCCTCCACTGCCTAGAATTGCTATCCGTGGGGTTCCCTGGTTGAAAAGTTGAAGGATATCTGAGATCTCAGAGTCCCGTCCATGGAATATCTTTGGTTCTGAGGGTAGCATTGAGATTGAGGTTGAGCTGGAGATTACTGTGAGTAATTGATTATTGGATGAATCAAATCACTACCTGTTGTGGGATCCTGAATAAACACGGCTTGTCTGAAAAGAATTTAGTATGATATTGGCAAAGTGAGGAACATTTCTTGACCATGGATAGTCCATCTGAACTAGTTGTATCAGAGAGTTCTCCAATCATCCTCAGGACTTCCTGGTTTCTCTGTTCTGCCTCCTGTTGCATCTTTGAAAGATCTGTCATAATATTGGCACCTCCAATCTGCATGGTATCCATCAATGAGATCTCCCAGAACAGTGATAGGCTTACCTGAAAGAAATCTAGTCCTTGTTTCAAACCAGACTGGCAATCCCTGAACAACATGCTCAACTCTCCCTGACGGAGGAATTTTTTGATTTTGTTGCCAGTCCTTTGAGCCTCCACAAATGTGTGGATTTTATGCAGAGTCCTACATGGATTGTCAGTACAGAAAAGATTGTCTTTCTGCAATAAACATGCTCGGTGAATTTTCCAATATTCTCCAGGATAGTTGGTGGCAGCACCCCACTGGTTGCAGAACCATGGACAACTATAATTGCATTGATCAATGTGTAGGTTTTTTCCATCAACTGCACACAGCTGTCTTTGTTTTGTTTGACTGCCTGAGAAGAGTGGTGAGCCAGGATGGTTGTAAAAGCAAACCCTGAACTCTACCTGAATATGATCCAGAAGGGACCGTGTTGTGTTCAAGATGGCTTGAAGGAATGGGGTATCAAAGTTGGTAGCAAGCAATTGCAGGGCATTGATAGTCATCATCAAACATGTTGTAATATTGTTCAGTCGGACTTGACCAGCAGTGGGCTGAGAAGGCATCTTAAGAGTTGTTGGGGGGTGTACACCTACCTTCTACTTATAAAGTCCATGCCGAGGCCTGGGAATGCCCTGTTCTCAGGGTGGTTTTCAAACAAATGCTGAGGTTTAAATCACTGTTTCATTAGTTGATGGGGAAAGACATCCTCTGATGATCTGCTGAGCCATTAAAAATATCCGGTTTCTGCCAGGCAATGTTTGGCACCATTGTACATTCAAAGATTCACATAACACCCAGCTCAGACTCAAACTGCTTTATTCAGCCTAACTGAAGAAACTTTGGGCCTCATGGTGTATTAGCACAATTTAAACTGGTATCTGTGTGGTGCCATTCCAGCAATGCCCAAATCAAAGATGAGGATGCATTGACTTGGCTGCAATTATAACTGGTTCCACCATCATCAAAATAGAACAGAACCCAAATCAAAGATGAGGATGCATTGACTTGGCTGCAATTATAACTGATTCCACCATCATCAAAATGGAACAGAACCCAAATCAAAGATGAGGATGCATCAACTTGGCTGCAATTATAACTGGTTCCACCATCATCAAAATAGAACAGAATTTTGATGTGCATGTCTGAGAGATTCTCTATTTGCACTACAAAGTGCTCGACAGCTTCACGTCGCCGCAAGGGAAGGACGGTCACCCCGCAGAGTATGGCTTGGAATCTGGAGTGGGTCAAACACGCTTTTGCAAGAGGAAGCAGGATAGATTCATCAAGTTGTCAATGTACAAATCCTACGGGGTACCATTACTGTACAAGAAATCTGTGTTTGAGTTACAAGTTATGTGCGCGCACTGCCTCTGTGGTGCACTTTGTTACCAGGTCCCCGCCGTTCATTCCTGTGCCTGTACCTGTACCTGACAGACGTAATTCGTACCTTAATTACAGCAAAGTAATTATATGTAGTGTAGATAGTGAAGACTTCCCTGCGTGTTTGCAACAGGTTCACTGCTAACACTGGGTGCAAATCATCATTTCTGCAACATTTCCGCGGCACGGAAATTTGGCGGAAATAATGTATTTCCTCATCATTTACGCAGTATTTCTGCAGGTGCGGAAATATGATGCCACAAGGCTGCAACGAGACCTACTATATAAGGAAAGAAAAAGTAAATTACTCAGAGTGGAAATCCACGAGACCTGCTATGTAAGGAAAGAACAGGTTTTCTGCAATGAACTGCAATATTGTCACGCATTGCGGGAAGATTATAAACCCATTATATTGAAGGATTACTAGTAGACTACAACAGATACTGCAAGGGCATTCAGAAAATGGCAAGAACCCCAGCTGTCACCCAAGTGCACGCAATCTGAAACTACTGTAATCAGCGAAGTAAAATCCTAAAGACTCAAATTAATGTAAAGCTGGACAGCCGTTGACAGCCGACCACGACACAGGTGGAAGCTCGACAGGTGTGGCGGAGGTGACGTGCGCAGGTGGGCGAGATTGGACACAAAGGTGGGAGCAAGGAAAGAGGCGACCAAGGCGGGAACGTCCCCGCCATCTCGCTGCCTGATGAGAAGCGCGATCCATCCGAGGAGGACGACAAGTGTTACAAGGCAGAGAGTGGGGAGAGGAGGGTGGGCGCAAACTCGGCGACTCAAGGAGCGTGTTGTACAACATGGCGAGGTGCGAGCGGATGGTCAGTTCCGAGGACAACTTATCCTTGTAGTCACGCGGCGCCTTCTCAAAGTCCGCAAGGTTGCGGTCCTGGTGCGCCCAGGTGATGGCACGCATGGACTCGACCTCTCGGGCTGCGTGTATTTGAGTGTGAGCTTGATGCTGACGAGGGTGTGTACGTCTTCGGGCTGCGAAAAAGAATTGAATAAATATAGGTGAAGGGAAAGAGAAGGGGGTGCACCAGGTTAAGTATGACCTTGCAGAGGAGCATGTACTTCAGCACCTCCAGCATGCCCTTTGGCTCAAATTGAGCAGATGCGAGCAGCGATGACGCCGAGGTGATCCAAGGCCATCGTCTTGGTGGCGTTGCTGTCCGTCTGCGTGGTCTGGACATCATCGAGTGAGGTCAACTAGTGAAACATTAATTCCACGATCGGCTCGCTGTACAGCGAACACACCATGAACTTCATCGCAATGCTGAGCAGTAAGCTTGCGGTGGGGTACTCCGGCCAGCGATTAAGTTGTCGAATATTGCGCGATTCCGCCTCGTTGGAGTTTTTCGTGGCCTTGCCCTTGCCCGACCTAGAGCCTGTTAATCCTCACAAAGAGCCCATTTCATCACCCCGCCCGCCGGTGCCCCAGGTGAGAGTCATGCGCGGCGTGCGGGCGCGATGAACGCTTTGAGGGTCTAGAATGGAATGGCGATAGCGGTCCAAAGTGCGTGTATGCGGCTGTGATAGCGCATACCAGATTTAGACATCACGCTGGCGATCAACACAATATGGCGACGCGTCTTCGCTGTAATCGCAGCACAAGATACGGACCTTGTCGGCGGGAATCTAGATCATTGGGTGAGACGAGGCGCGAAAGAGCAGGGTCTGGTGTTTGTTTCGCACCCCGTTATGAGCTATCCTCTCCGTGCCAAATTTTGCCTGGTTCTTGCCGAGGGTGACACCGAAGTTTTTGGCGGCGTAGCCACAAGGGTGCCCCAACAGCAGCAGAAGACTGGGAAATATTTTATAATGCAGACAAAAATGACAGGTAGCAAGGCTTACCGGTGCGTGGGCTTCAGGTCGAGCTTTTTGCATACAATGGTAAGCTTGTTGTCCTGAAGAGTCTCCAGAGATTCGAATGTATCGGGGGAAAGCATGACACCGGAAGTGTAGATCACACGGAGTCCGAGGAACCTGTGCACGTTCAGTCCTCGATTCTAACCTATAACAAAAGACATACCATGAGTAGAAGTCGTAGTGACCGCGGTGAAACGGCGTAACATAAATGCGCGGCATCTAGGGCTAATTTTGCGATTTCCTATGACCAGTATTTTATACAATGGGAAGCAACTAGCACTTCTGTTGTTACTAGCACACTAGCTAGTACGCAGACCACTTGTTAGGTGATATAAAGGAGAGTCAGAGTGAGCCCTAACTGCTGACTGTAGCGCGAGGCTACACTAGTGTGACGCGCTAGCTGCTAGCTGAGTGTACAAACAACCAGGGATTAAACCACTGCCTATACATTCATGAGACATGACCTAGGAGACTCTAGTAGTCCAGAGATGACTTGGAACGGAGCTAGCGAGGGTCTAGCAGACGGGTATCTACGATGGAAGTGCAGCTAGGGAGCTACGCCTTGAGCTAGGAAGCCCGGCACAGTAACCGGCAGTACTATCTAATCTCTAGATAAGTGATTAGGCGGCGCTAGGCGGAATAACCCTACTAGCAACCGGCTAGGGCTTTGACAAAGACATACCACGACATACAAGATGAGGCAGCATGCGGCTAGGGCCCGATCTGGGCAGCTAGGGCGAAGGGGAATAGCCAGTCGGCTATTGGAACGGAGCTAGGGACGATCGTACAGGCTGTACCAATGACCGGAGGTCTGATCGACGTTCTGACCAACGAGCTATGACCATTTAATGTCGGTCGCAACACTGCGTCGCCTAGATGTAATAGATCGACGTTCTGACAGAGTAGAGATGACCTAGACCACCGGCTACATCGCCGGTTGGTCCGGAAGGGGTGCTCGGCATAGACGAGGGGCTGAGGATCCATTGATATACCCACGGTTGAACACTAGCCAGTCAGCGAGGCTGACCTGGCATATACCAAACCAGTCCCAAAACCAAACGGCAGTTGTCTCATTGGCTGACCGTATTTCTTATCATCTAATATTGCTTATTGTATTATTCAGCTCACTTTCACATGTAACTCGAACCTAGTAGTATAAAAGGGAGCGCAGAACAGGCTAGGGTCCAAGAACATTATGCCCCAGACTTTGGACGAAGCTGGTGCTAGTGGACTCAGGCTGCTAGTGGAGGTTGATACCGAACTTCACTTGTAGTAGTCTTTATATTGGAATCAGTAAACTGTGGACTCTGGAAACATCGAGTGACTAAGTTGAGGGTTTCGTGTTGTTGGTCCTAGACCTCCACATATAAAACAAGGGTGTTCTCTTCGAGACCCAGCTGCAGTTTGCGCTAGTGACTTTGCCTTCACCCCGACAAGACGGAAGCTCTGTCGTAGTGTGTTGGATCGCTTGCTAGGTGGATTGTGTGTTGGCTTGAGCCCACTAAGAAGAAGATGGACTAGGTGCCCCCACCTCTAGTTTGGCTATAACTTGTCAGTTACTTCGCCTTCACCCCGATAAAGACGGAAGCTCTGTCGTAGTGTGTTGGGGTCGCTAGCTGGACGCTTGTAGTGAACTAGTGCCGATAAAAGCGGAAAGGTTCCTGTTCTTGGTTAAGGAATAGGTCGGCGGTCAAGGAGAGTCTTGCCGTTTGAGGATTGAAGTCCTTTGTTGTTAGCCTCAGTAGTCTTTGGGATTGCCCTTAGCGAGGATTTTCACAAACCTACATACTCTGCCCTGGTGTTCTCGACCTAACGGTCCAGCCATCTTGTATCCACCCCATATAAACACACCCCCGGACCATCCCTGGGTTCCTAGCAGTGTTGTTGTTGGCGGTTGCATATTGCTAGTACGTTGTAGAGTGTGTTGTTAGAAGCCTATAAATCAAACTTGTGTTTGTTCAAACCTGCTGGTCACATACTACGGCCCGGACCCGAACTCACAAAGAGAAGCACTTAGATCTTTGGAGGTAGATTGGTTGTGGTTGGTTGTTTTGGGTGTTGGTTCGCAATACCTATCAATTAGCTATTCCTAGTCATATAAGAAGTGCACCGTTTCAGCGGACTTGTTCTTCATCCTGGTTCTTGATGAGCTCAGGGATGAAGTCCATGAAGACATATCTGAACAGCTCCTGGGTGAACGTAAATTTCGCCCAGTCGTGGCGCTGTTCCAAAATCACCAGAACATCGCCTTTGACACGTCACTTCTTCAATAACGCCATTCTGGAATAGAAAAAAAAATCTCACCCTTGAAGTCAATTTTACCCTCGAAGTACGCGTCGTGGAAGATTTGCATGGGAATCTTGTTCTTCCCGTTATAGAGTTTTTTAAGTCGCCTCAGTGGATGTGGATGGGGAGCATGCGCATTCGTTGTGAGCAATAGTGGCTTCGAGAATCGGGGAGGGAGCGAGGAGGCGAGATGTGGAGGATATAGAGAAAGAATCCCACAGAGAGAGCACGTGTGCGGAGCCCCGGAGCCAAAGATGAGTGGATGGTCTATGTCCGAGATGGGGGGGATGATCTTGATGCGTTCGGTGCTTCTGCCAAAGAGGGTGAGGATTCACAGAGTCCATGAATTCTTGACGCGTCCAGTCATGGCTCCCACGGCTGTTGATCCGAGCGTTTACACGCTGATTCTCCCCGCCTCACTCTGAGTCTCATGGCTTCGCGCTGGCTGTTGGTCAAATCGACGATTCGGACGAACCGGCACACAGGCAGACACTGACCAGTGACCACAGCGTCCAAACAGACTCAGGCTTGATGACCTCGGCCAATCTCCAGGCTTGCGCTTTGGTCTGTAGATCTTGGTCGACGACGGCCCAGCGTCTTCTTTTCAGAATGGTCTATCTCTACAACACACATCATTTGCGGCGCTTAGAAAAGATGCTACGCAGCTCGTTGCACCTCGTTCCCCACATCCGGATACTCATCCTCGACCGAGGTCTCGCGGCACACGTCTCCTTGAAAATTCAAGCGTTTGAGAAAATCTGCCAATTTCCATTCACGCATTTAAAGAGCGTGTCTCTCCTTGATCTCGGTGCAATTACGCCCAAATCTACCATTGCATTACAACAACTGTTTAGCTTACCCACTCTACGAAGAATGGATCTGAACACGGCCTCGTTCGAGCCGCTGCAGTTTCCGGCGCTCTGGGCCCGCTGCTCTTCGTCCGTTCGACATCTCCAGTTGCGTTGCCGCAGTCGATTTGGCTCTGCTTTCCGCCCTACCCTCCGCCATTTGGCACCGATCGCTCTCGCGTCGCTGAGGCTGGACACAATGGACGGCGTCAATGAATAGTTTGCACCATGACCTCTGTCCCTTCGATTTCTTGCGCCTTGCCGTATTATCCGTCACCTCCCGCACAACAGCGCTTCGTCGGCCGCGCATGGCAGCGGTGAAACGGTGCACTAGGGTGCGGCCGTGAAATCTAATGAATTGAATAGTGAGAAAAGCGAACTAGTCACTCTACTCAAACCAACCAAAACCAAAACAAATCACTAATCCTAATCCTAATACTCGTGTGTGTGTGTTCGGGGAAGTAGGGTACGTATCACCCGTCAAGAGGGTGTGCAAGGTTGGAATAAGGCTTTGTTTCAATAGCTACTATGTGGTTTAAGCACGGTTATGCTAGGATAGCAGGGACTTCACGCCAACAGGATATCAAGACTCAAGTTAAACTTTAGACTGTTCAAGTCTTCAGTTTCTTTGTGAGCGGCAGAACCTAACACTACTGGCAGCTAGCCAAGAAGCAGAAGGTAGGGCAGACTATCAACAGACAGACGCTACTTCAATATCAACCAACACTGCACGAATGGCGGCGGTATCAACGAAACGGGGGCGGTTACACAGAAGGTGGACGCTGGGCTAAGGTGCGGACAGTTACACTGAAGGCGGCGGTTTCACTTCTACTAGCACAAACTAGTCTTTAGTCCTGGAGGCCTAAAGCGCTGCTACAGGAGACAAGAGAGTACGATTTACACAACAAGTCTTAGTCCTGGAGGCCTAAAGCACTGCTACAGGAGACGGGTTGGTGCAGGTTGAGCGGGGCTCTTATATCAATGCAAGTGGTAGTCTTTTCGACGTCCCGTATCTCTTAGTCTTTTCTGTGCGTCTGCAAGTTTATCTGATTTCTTTCACAAATCTAGAGTCTACTATATTGCCTGTATATCTGGGGGATAGTTTACTGGCTAATACAGAGTACACAGCTGGCTTTTATACATTTCAGAGAGAAGTAAAGGAGATAGACGGAATGAATAGGAACAATAAAGGGTGGGAGCCCGAGTAGTGAATGGCCAATGGCGTAGAAGACATTCTCAACCATGGGTATTATGACCTGCTACCGGGGCTAGTCCACATGTATTTCTCTAGCACGCCATAAGATGTGCTTAGTTGTCTTGGTTTCCATCTTTCTGACTGAGCAAGTCAGTCTTTTAGTCATTGCTGACTGGTCAAGTCAGTCTGAGTCAATTTCCATTCAACTTCTGTATCAGTCCCGTACTTCACAAGCCCACTGTAACTCATAGTACATATCAAGCGGATTGACAAGATAGCGCAGCGCTATACTGGTGGACCATTATAGTGACCAGAGAAATATAGCGCGGTGCTATTCTACAGTGTCGATCCTCATCAATCATATCAGTAAATCCTTGATGCGAGGCCCGCATCTTTCTAACGGTCAGATCTGCCCGAGTAACCACAGTGATGATTAACTCGGTAACAAGTCTTCATCCTAATCTAATCAGTTGGCCTTATACACAAAATGGCGCGGCGCTATATCCCTGCCGGCCCTAATGTGGTTGTACCAATCTTGACTTCGTATATCTTGCTTTAATAGTCATCAGACTATTCAGAGGCCGTTGAGATGGCAAGTCAATAATTCTGAGTAGTCCCCTGATGTTTCACCTCCAGCACATAAGATAATGGCTTACCGCCACCATCTATAGCTCAGTGTAGAATATCATAGCCAGGACGTAACAGCCTTTTGGGCTGCCTTGTCAAGTCTACTCAATCCTTCATAGTTGGTTTGTTACACTGACTTTCGGCCATCAATAGTGTAGCCTACCACCCCAGGGAGGGTGTACGCTCATAATCTAATGCCTCACTTCTGCCCGCTAATAGGTTCAAACTGAAATAAAAACTGGTGTTTTCATGCATGTTTTGGTACACGCCCTATCAGCGGCGCTCAAAACAATTGAAGCGTTGGAACTCAATTTCGGCGGGTTTGCTGGCGGGGAACCTATCAACCTTTTGAGGTTCTCAAATCTCCACTTCCTCCGGATCCACTTTTCTCCCCCCTCGGACCACCAGCTGGGTCTCGTGCTCGAGTCTCTGTCGACCCTCATGAGCGTGTTGTCAGCAACGGCCCTTAGGTCGGCTGGACCATGTCCACACCAGACACAACAGCAGCCATCCCTAGGTGTTGAGAGAGAATCCATCACCGCTCGAATAGCGCATGACCGTGCGTCGAGGATCCAAGGGGAGGATGTGGCCAACCAGGCCAGCATCCATAGGTGGTGAGCAACCCATGCTGAAGAACCCGAAGATATTGCAGTGAGAGTACTGCAACTATGCACCAGACCCTAGTGAGAGGAACCCGCTCCGGGTGTCTCAAATAGGGGCTTCGGGTTCTGGATAGGGGGTTTGGGGTTGCGTCCCAAGAACCCGAGAGGAGGAACCCGACTCAGGGGTACTCCGAACAGGGTTCCAACTGGATCCAAGACTGAGGAGTGCCTGAGGGGAATTCAGGCGAACCAGTCTCTGTACAACCCTGCCAGGGAACTAGTGTGATGATCTCTTCCCCTTGTTAGGTAGTGTCTCTCCTTGCCACTACCCAACGGGCCAGATCCAGCACTGCTAGGTCGAGATCCCAAGGCAAGAGACAGAGAGTAGGAGTTCTGGTGTTGTCGAGTGAAAGGGGAGCGAAGGCAAAACCAGAACAACGAGATAAGAACAAGAGCACTCCGGGCTCAAGTCCAAGAGCCAAGCAATCCAGCCAAAGTAGGCCTGTGAATAGACGAGGTAGAATCTACTGTACAGGGGAGATTCTACCGAGTTTATATACCTTTCTACATAAATGAAATACGATCGCGATCGGTTACTGTATCCAACATCAAGGAACATTAATGCTGATGCTCCTAGTCCCTATGTGTTATCACCACAGCATCTAGGGGTCACCAAGGAGTCATGAGCATAAAGGAGCCGACAGGTGGCACCCAGGGGACACCTGTCACCATTCAGGAGGGTAGTCGTCTTGGCATGGATATCAGGAGTGAATATCCACCAACATAAAGGAGTGTAGTCATGACCCATTGGATATGGTCATCGGCGTAAAGGAGTCCGGGTTGCTAGCGCCCAGAACCCGGGTTGCATGTGTATGGTGTCATGCCCTCGTCGTATAGAGTCCCGGGTTACTGTGATAAGAACCCGGGTGATAAAGTGGTGAGGAATCCATGTTCGCATGGATTCCGAATAAAGGTCCAAGGGATGTTCATGTCCCTGAGGGTTGAGTGAGTGTTGTGGGCCGGGGAATAACCCGATCAAGGACGGGTTATTCCCAAAAAGGAATGTGGTAGAATCCGAAAAAGGATATCTGCGATGCTGAGTCAGGGCGATTCATGACACGCGTCCCCCATCCGTCAGATCGTCATGCACTCTTCGCCGTCCGGATGGAGTGGTGAGGAGGCCTGTGACCCGCTCGACGCCAAGATGGCTGGGCTCGAGTTGGCACATCTGGCGTCCGTGGGGCTTGAGATGGATATCCACGAGTACACGCGCGCTGTGCCGTTCTTTCCTCAACTGCACTCCAAATATCTGGTGTGTCGCGGCCCGGTTCATTTGTTTTTCTTCCTGAATTGACTGTACCGCGATAGCTCTCTCGGACAGATGATGGCTGGTTTGAGGTGAATTCGAGTGCCGGGAGCGTGTGGTTTGCATTTTAACGTGCTCACGACATACACAGAGGCATATCCGTCGCAATGAGTCGCTTGGATAATATGTACTCTTGGAGTTGCAGCCGGGTTAGATTCTTGTGGGTCGCGCAGCTCGAGCAATCTTCCGCAAACAAACAGCGTTAGATTGTAAAGCACAAAACAACTTGAAAAAACAGTACAATATGCACATGCTTAAGAAATTCAATATTACAACATGAGGTAGACGCCTGAGGGCCTGTGTTCATGATGGGCGCTGGTGCTGTGAGTGGGCGTGAGGTGCGAATGTCGCTTCGAGAAGAGGACGACGGGCAGACGGACGGAGAAGACGACGACGCTGGGCCTAGTGAAATAGTCAAACAATAAAATGAAGCAGTGACAACAGCTTGACGGGTCGGGTCAGCCGCATCCGTGGCGCGCGACAGAGCTAGGCGACCCAGGTCCGCTGGCTCTTGTTCTTCGCATCGTAGTTGAAGTTGGTGATACTCGGGGTGTACTGCAGCTGGTCGCCATCATCTTCTCGAGCTTAATGTGCTGAAAATCGCCGTGAAGCCATACCTGATTCTTGGTGTCACGAATGCTTCGCCCGTCTAAGAGGTGCTGAGGACACCGGTGACTTGAAAAGAATCTCAAACAGACGAGAGTAGACATCGTTTGTGCGTTCTGCTCTTCAACCAGCGCACAACTTGAAGTGCCGTATATGGTTCGTGCATGCCATATGAGGAAGCGGCAAGACATAAATGCGGACTGAGCAGAGGAGCAGAGCAGCCAGAACATTTCGGTATGCAGGGAACAGCTGGAGTTTTTGAAAAACGAGTCTGCTGCATACTAGTTGAACCTTTGAAGGTGCTCTTCTGTTTTGATTTTATACTAGGCCCAGACGTACAGGAGGTGAGAGCAAAAGAAAATCCCGGCGACACTCCCAGAATTGCTGAAGGTTCGCTCAGCGGCAGGACCAAGCTGACAGTCTAAGAGAATATCCATTCCTCAAGCAAAGATGGGTTTGGGCAGACAGAGTGCGTCCCCGAAGCCGCGAGCCCAGGATTCAAGCCGATACATATCCTTGCTTCACAGAACAAAAAACTGTCAACTTGAAATGTTAATGCGCGTTAAATTTTAGTGTTGACAATGATATGGTTGCTTGAAGGAGGACTCGGATCGTTTTCGGCAATTCCCGGTTTACTTCAAATGCTGATCTTGTTTCCTCAGTTACTCTTTTGCATTTCGACTCAAGCCTATGGGACTGGCGCAGCCCGAAGCCCAAGATGTCAAGGACTTCATAGCGGATCTAATGCAACGTCCAGATCGTGAGCCGGTGGGTTCTGAAATGGAGGGTGGGGCATGTTATTATGCCCAGATAATCTTGGATTGACTGGAAGTCCAGTTTTGCAATCTATCTATGGCAACGACGCGATTCAACTTTGAATTCCATCTGCCAACCAGCACCATGACCCGGGTGTCACACGAGATGAGGCAGTCTTGAGGTGAATCGCTCTCCGTCTCCTCTCGGAGACGAGGGTAATAAAATGCAGTCTCCCCTCACCTCATGAGGATGTCTCGACCCGCGTTTTAGTATCGGTGTGTCCTTCCTATTCTTCCGGGTCACTGCATAGGCTCAAGGTACCTCAGCTTCCAGAGAGCTACCCGCTACGGCACCGCCCCAGCTGCAACTCCTCTCGCGCTATGTCGGGGCATTCGGGGCTGATGCAAGCCTTTTCAGCGCAATTCTCCGGACATTCATCTCTTCTACGAGCGGTGTAGAATGGGTCCCCGACGCAGTGTGCGTGTTCGACAGTCTTCAAAATGTTCTGGACCAATGCGCCGCATGGTACGGCGATCGCTTGAGTGCTGACGCTGCCGGAGCCATGGTGAGAGCAGATACGCACCCGGAGCACCAAAATCAGACAGCTCCACCACCGTCTCTGCCGGTCTCCCCCCCAGATCCGGTGGCCACGGAACTGCGTCAAGGGATCGAGATATTCATAACGGAGCCAATAAATGACCGTAAAATTGCCTTCGTGGGGCGCGCGTGTGCGATATCTGACCCATCTGAGGTCACCGCTTCCTCTCTTGATTTTCTTTTGGTCTCCTTACTTCCATTTTTAGGTTCCAATTATCCTTGCCCATCTTTTATCCGACCGGCGTATCACGCGGGCCGCGCATCCCGTCATTAATGCCTGGCAGTGTCAAGTTGGCAGTGTTTTGCACCAGGGTTCGTTTCCTGTAATTTGTGCGACGGTCTACGTGCTCATGATCTATTCCAGATAATGACGACGATGGAGAGACAGGCGGCGGGTGGCCGCCTCGCGCACTTGCTCCACATCCTGGAAGTCGACAACGTGCTCGTCGTCGTGACGCGCTACTTTGGAGGCATCCATCTTGGGCCTGATCGTTTTAAACATATAAATCAAGTGGCGCGTAATGCGCTTGACTTGGGCGGGTTTTTGGATACGCCAGCGAAAGGTATGGTGCGTGGGCGACATCGGTGATGTTAATGTTATTATTTAATCTCTGGGTATAATTTACTGTTTCCTTCGTTACTGTGTACTAAATGCACGCCCAACTCCGATCCCACATCTCGTTCGCGCCGGACAACGGCTTCTCCACTGACAACTCTGCAAATTTCGTGCATCGGCACGTTACGCACCCGTTCACGGCGGACCAGTATCAGCGACTTTAAACGTCCCATACTTATACGTGCACCATTGCCAATTACGATCTTCGACCGGAGCATCCCCAGTGGAGTGTTCCGTGGTGCGCGCTGGCATTCTGCCCGATCCTGTTCTGAGTGTGCAATTGTGGTAGGCAAGGACAAGGCCTCCCACGCAAGTCCTCGCGCCGTCGAGGGAGCGTGCGCGGAGGGCGCAACCCACGCACGAAGCCCCGTAGAATAGAGAGGCGAGAACGAGAGCCTGCGCAACGAATGACGTCGCTAGGCGAGCGCGATGACTACGCCGAGATGACTACGCTGAGGTGAATGAACCCTGCGTAGTCGTACGGGACGTGCGACGTGTCCGGTGGGTGTGGCGAGGCGAGATAGTGCAGCGCTCGGGAGTGGACGCGCGCAGCAGCCAACTGGACGATTCAGCTCCGCGCTCAAATGGGCAGCACGGCGCCCACAGAGGCGAAGGGCGAGGAGGTGGCGCAAGGGACGCGAGGAGCGTGTGGTGCTCGAGGCGCGGACGAGTCCTGCATGCTGCTGAGGCTGCACGCGTACTGGACGCTTGCGCACTGCGTCCCAAGCGCGGCGGTGGCGACAACACGTCCGCAACGGTGTGAGGTCGCAGACACCACTCGGAAGGCGAGGATGGTGCCTCCACGCGGGTCCTCGTGCAGTCGTGGGTGGGCGCACGGCTACGAGCGCAAGATGAGAGCCACACGATTCTACTGCGGCACTTTCTCGGAGGTGACGTACCCTCCGAGAATGCGCGCATGTGGGGTCAAGGATGCGAATGCGGGCGTCGGGCGCGAATGCGCGACGATCTGGATGCACCCATAGTGGATGCCGGGCAACGGAAGCTGTGCCCACTTCCTCGGGCGGGCTTGTGTCGACTGTGCGGGCGAGGGTAAGTCCCGACACACCACCCACTTGGTGCGAGCACCACGGAAGGCGATTCGCGCAATGGATCCGCAACGGACAAGGAGCAGGAAAGAGCGGCGGCAGCAAGCACAATAGAAAACAACACCCCTCACTCCTGCCTTGGCGGCAATCGGCGGTAGCACGGGCATGGGCGCGTGGCGAAGAGGCTGCGAGGTGTGCATGTGCATCAAACGAGAAAGCGTGAGGCAAGGGTGGGCACGAAGGGACGAGCGGAAGTCGGATCGGTGAGGTGCCTGGTAGACGTCGAGAGTGGCGGTGGTGCGAGGCAGCAAGGAAGAGGGAGGACCTGGAGGACGGCGGCGGGCTGGTGTGCGGGCGTACACGGGAGTGGTTGCACGATGTGGCAGAGTTACGGGCGCCAGAATCGAGCAGGGAGCTCGCCAGTCATAGGCGGGCGCGAACTTCCTCTCCTCCGTAAAGTCAGTTTGATCTAATCAAGCACAGCCTCATGGACCTCTACGCCATCCTCAACCTCGCCCCAGGCGCGTCTCCCGCCGAGATCAAGGCAGTTTACCACCGTGCCCTGCTCGCCGCCCATCCAGACAAGAACAACGCCGCCCAATCCGCCCCCGAGATCGCCGCCATCAAGGACGCCTACCGTGTCCTCTCTTTGCCCGCCCTCTGCGCAAAGGCAAAGGCGCACCAGGACCCGCGCTCGGCACAGGTCATCTCGCTCGCGGACTTTGCCGAGCAGGGCGCCGACGTGTGGACGCAGAGGTGTAGCTGTACCTTTAATGCAATGTACCCTGCCCCCACAGGGGGGTACCATGCATTATGAATACTGCTTGGCTGGCCAGTGAAGGTGTGCCCATAATGCATTGTACCTTTGATGCACCCCATTTGGCTTTCCTCCCGCCGGCCGGGCTTATTATTGATAAATACGGCTTATTTATTGCTTATTTGGCGGCTGTCAATCCCAAAACGATGCTGCACGTTTGAATTGATTTGTTGCCGAGCTTGTGGGCGACTTGGCACAGCCCTCGTTCTCGGCTTGTCGGCTCCCTATCATCCGGTTGCTGGCTGTTTGCCATAAGCCTCTCTCCCCTCCTCCCTTCAATGGTCAATTCTCCTCTGGTTTCTCCACCCCATACGTGTTCAGAGCCCTTCTCGGGCTTCTCATTCACACATTGTTGTACAGCCCCTCTGCTGCCGAAGCGGCCACCGCCGCGCCCGCCGCCCTTCTGACCTCCCACGCGCTTTACCTCACCGCCTATACATGCCCGTACAACGGATATCACGAGATGGGCCCGGTGCCACGCCATCACACCGTACTAAAACTAGTCCGGGTATTTTCCCTTTCGTCCGTCACTCAATAGCACCTCTTTCGCGTGATGACAGTGAATTGAAAGTAGCTACATAAACTCTGGTTGAACAGACTGGAGAATCAGAATTAGCCTGGTTAAGCAAGCGATTGAACTATCCGTAAAGTTGAAGGAAGGAGCGCGATTGAAAGTCAAGCCGCGGTCTTTTGACGCTTGCTGTAATGGTAGTGATCAATATTGAGTTTGCGTCCCCATTTGGCATACTCACCTCTTCCGTACAGAGCCTTCATTCTCCTTCTCCTCGGAGGCTAGGAGAGCCGTGTCAATCCACTTGCGTTTGGCTGGGGCTTTCTTGACAGCACTCGGTGGTTCGCCTCTGTTAAAGATCACGGTGATCAGGAATACGTTAGGCGGATGCAAAACACCATTACAGCGGACTTTACCTTTCACCCACAGCTTCTTTCGCCCTTTCAAGCACACCCACGACGTCGAGGACGGCAACCTTCCACTCGCCCAGCAGCGCCTCCTTCTCTTTTTCTCCAGCAGCCTCCCCCCACCACAGAAGGGCGCCAACGTATAGTAATAAGCCATTGCGCCCCGCCATTTTCGCCACCTCCTCCCACTCTCCCACAGCGACTTCACTCGGTGCTGCCCATGTGCCGCCCTTCTGTGTCCTCCCCCTTGGCTGTCCTCTCTCCCACCATGCCCATCAACGAGCTGCGAATGACCCCTCCACCTCCCTACCACCTATCTCCGACTGCAGGGTGACTGTCTTGTTCCATTTGCACGCCTCGCGCATCACCACTGCCTGTAGTACCATTATAATGTGCCCTGGATTTTCCAGCAGTGCACATTAATATGTGCACTTTGCATCTCCTGGCCTGGTGCACATTGTAATGTGCACCCTTCCCCTGCCATTCCCGGCATGCTACTGCCAGTTCCGGCATCAATGGCATGAGGTTTCCTTATTTGTACCTGCTTATACACCTTCTGTATTGGGCTACAGATTGATTGACAGCACCTGCCTGTCAATCAACACTATAACAACAGTTGATGGAAAGTTCCCAGGCATGTACATCAACTTTGCCATCATTTATCGCCGGCTCTGGGAATTTATTTGTGTTTTGCGCAATAACTAGGGGGTCTCTTGCAAAACTGTAAATACAGCCAAATAGCCCTCGGCCGGCTCTACAACTTTGATTTTGAGACCATTTTTAGCCAACTGCCTTTTTTGGTCACTACGCTTTTGGCCCAAAAAGGAAATTCCAGTGTTTTCTGTCTCCCTAGCTCAATTCTTAACCATTTTGGATGATCTAACCACATAGACCTATAGATCTGTGGTCATTCAAGCCACCTGGGACACAGTAGAGCCTATTAGAGAACAATAATAGGGTGAAAATAGTGAAAATCCTTAAATTACATTCTGATCATGATATCTTGGGTATATACCCTTGTAAATGACTCATGGATACACAACATTGTTTCTTTGGGCTGCAAATACATTCTTCAGATAGGTGATCAGATGCTAATAATTAAAAACATCGCATTTTGGCTATACAAAGAAAATCTATTTTGACCTTACTATGCACTCCTCCATCATGTGAGGCCTTCCCAAACACATCATTTCGATGTTTCTCATGTATATGGAATAGAAAAGTAAGTAATGCACACCTGGAACGGGGAACACTCCATGGTACAGGGTGATCTTCTTGTGGGTGCTTGTTCACCATGTTCTGGATGCCACAGGGTCATAAACAATGTTCTGAAGACCTTTTCCAGTCTAACTGAGCTACATATACATTTCTGAATCAAAAAGAGCGCCCATACAGTGAGGGGAAACTCCAAGAGTGTCTATTGTCACCTTTTGCTCATTTCATGAATAGGGCACTATGGAGACCAGATAGGGCAAAATAAACACCACAGATGAAATCAGACAGTCAGAATACACCAGATTAGGCTTTATTTGAAGCATTTTGGTCCATTTTCAGCCAGATGGTGTTTTGAGCTAAGGTGAGCATATAGTGTGAAAACTTGCTCTGGAACCTATATGCTCGGAAGCAGCATTCAACCAAAACCTAACCAAATGACTTGAGTTAAAGCATAATCTGGTGTATTTTGACTGTCTGATTCCATTTCCGATGTTTATTCTGCACTATCTGGCCTACATAATGCACTATTCATGAAACAAGCGAAAAGTGTCAAATCACACTGTTGAAGTTTACTATCAAATATTGTGACAATTTCTGGCCCAAAACCGTTCTTAAGGCTCATTTAGACTAGTATTAAGTGTTTTAACAGTAGGCTTGACCCTATGGCAGCCAGAACATAGTGAACAAGTACATCCAAGAAGATCACCCTGCACTATGGAGTGTTCCCCGTTCCAGGTGTGCATTACTTACTTTTCTATTCCATATACATGAGAAACATCGAAATGATGTGTTTGGGAAGGCCTCACATGATGGAGGAGTGCATAGTAAGGTCAAAATAGATTTTCTTTGTATAGCCAAAATGCGATGTTTTTAATTATTAGCATCTGATCACCTATCTGAAGAATGTATTTGCAGCCCAAAGAAACAATGTTGTGTATCCATGAGTCATTTACAAGGGTATATACCCAAGATATCATGATCAGAATGTAATTTAAGGATTTTCACTATTTTCACCCTATTATTGTTCTCTAATAGGCTCTACTGTGTCCCAGGTGGCTTGAATGACCACAGATCTATAGGTCTATGTGGTTAGATCATCCAAAATGGTTAAGAATTGAGCTAGGGAGACAGAAAACACTGGAATTTCCTTTTTGGGCCAAAAGCGTAGTGACCAAAAAAGGCAGTTGGCTAAAAATGGTCTCAAAATCAAAGTTGTAGAGCCGGCCGAGGGCTATTTGGCTGTATTTACAGTTTTGCAAGAGACCCCCTAGTTATTGCGCAAAACACAAAATAAATTCCCAGAGCCGGCGATAAATGATGGCAAAGTTGATGTACATGCCTGGGAACTTTCCATCAATTGTTGTTATAGTGTTGATTGACAGGCAGGTGCTGTCAATCAATCTGTAGCCCAATACAGAAGGTGTATAAGCAGGTACAAATAAGGAAACCTCATGCCATTGATGCCGGAACTGGCAGTAGCATGCCGGGAATGGCAGGGGAAGGGTGCACATTACAATGTGCACCAGGCCAGGAGATGCAAAGTGCACATATTAATGTGCACTGCTGGAAAATCCAGGGCACATTATAATGGTACTACAGGGGCATAAAGTCCGGCACTTCCTTCGGCCGCTCCTCTGGTCCCCCGTTTGGAGCTGACAGCAGGCCCTTCGTGGGGAAAATTCCAGGCTCTCTCGAGCGCGATCAGACCCACCACGCATCTCTCCCACTCTTCCCCAACCCCACGACCTCGCACACGTGAATGCTTCGAACGTGCCGCGCATCTCGGCTTGCCACGCCGTCATGTCCTGTCCCTCCCACGTTCCCGCCCCTACCCTCTCCTCTTCGTTCCCATCGGCTGGCCCCTCACCCTCGTCTTTTGTTTTCCGCGTGGTCTGTTCTCGGGCGGGTCGCCTCTCTCATCGGCACACCCCTCGTCTGCTCCTTTGCCATGCGCTCCTTCTCCACGCGCTCCCTCTGCACGCGCTCCCTTCCACGCTGGTCTCGGCTTTGGAGGAGCTGACGAGGTGGGCTGGTGACGAGGTGGTTGGTGCCGAGATGGGAGGTGCCGAGGGAATGCGTGGTGAGGCGGGAGGTGGCGAGGGAACGCGTGGCGAGGCGGGATGTGGCGAGGGAACACGTGGCGAGGCGGGAGGTGCCGACGTGGGAGGTGCTGAGGGAATGCGTGGCGAGGCAGGCAGTGGTGGCGGCAAGGTCGGGAGGGCGTATGTGGTACCCTCAAGATCCCCTCCGTACTTCGGGTTGAACATCAACAGACTCGGGTCAAAGAGGTTGAGGTCGAAGTTGAAGGGTACCGCCGCCTGGAGCGGGAGATCCAAGCCGTCCCTGCCAAACAGGATGTCGTCGTCGAAGGGGTCGTCGAAGCAGGCTCTTTCGAGCATCGTACCCGAGGGCTCGACCGCCGTGGATGGCACGGCTGTTGCTGTAGCGACGCTGCTGCTGCCTGCCCCAGCTGCATTGCTGCCGTTGACTGTCGCTGCATTTTGTGCCTCCTCACCCAGACGCGTGTCGTCCACGTGACCCGAGCACCTACTAATCCCAATTATCTCCTCTAGTTAGAGGGGAGGATATGGTGTGTGTATCCCCTCTAGTTAGAGGGGATAATCCGAATCCTCCCATGCTGCAGAATACGCTACAAAAACACTGCAAACATGCTGCAGAGCATGCTGCAGCAGACTTGTAGCATTTCAGGTGTGTCCTTAAGTAAGCTACGCATCACCGCCATCGGCAGTGGGTGCACCCCTTCCCAAAAAGGAAATCACCCAAGAAAAAAATTAAGAACATCTAAGTAAAATACACAGGTGTACTAGCATGTATCACGTCCAAGAAAAATGTATATAGCACTGTATTTACATCTGTATTTGGTTGGACTTGATGGGAATCAGGTTTTGCCTTAACATGGATGGGTGTTCATATTGGGGTTTACAGCTGC